>NW_019059768.1:56257-79470 GCF_000696155.1 Zootermopsis nevadensis | reverse complement strand
ATGGAAATTTATAATAATGGGAATTATAAACAGACAGATGACTTACATAATTAATTTATACAATTATTACTCAACGGTTTCTTAAATCCACCTGTTAAGGCTGGATCATTTAAAGGCCCGTAAGTTCTTTCCAAAATTTTGTTTTCTATTTTCAGGTACTTTCTCTGTAAATGTGGTGGCCTCTCCACTGTCCCACGCAGCGAGTTCAGTTGTTTGTTAACATGGTTGTGCACTATCCGAACTCTCAACTTGTTAGTCAGTTACTATGTTTGGCTGTCTGTTGCCATAAAGCAATGCTCTAGTCTAAACCCCCGCTGCACTGTAAGATCGGATCCCTATCTGACCGTATAATGGAGATAATAGAGACTACAGTTTGCTCCCTGCCTAGCCGCTAATTACGGAATCACGACCCTCTGTGTCACACCCTTCGAATCCTGATACTAATTCCCATGGAACTCATTTCAATTGCACCACCACTACAGGTCCCGAGCGGCTGCAAGCAGCTCCCCTCTTTCTTCGTACGCCTAACACTGTTAATAGGTTTGTAAGTGTTAAAACACTGATTGCTGTCTAGCAGCACTGTGCTCAGACAAGAGGCCGTAGTGCGTTGTTTCCGTATTTTGTTTTTCGTAGTAGGTTCAGAATCATTAATTCCTCCGTGTCTTATCTAAAATCCAAAGAATAAAATAGACACTTCAGAAGAATAAAGATGCTACGTGGTGTTTTGTGTGAGTAGGGGAACATATGAGTGTTATGCAATAAAACTCTGATGAAAAGAATAAGAGAGAAAATATATAACGAGGAGCTTATAATTTTCATTCTGAGTACAGTCGACTGCAGTGTTGAGTCACAGCTTTTCTGTTGGGTTTCGGTTGCTGTCAATCGTATCAGTCATTCCTCAAAACTCTTAAGCCGTATTTTAGGATTGTGATTAATACAATGCATAATCCATAATTTTGAGGATTATAACCCAAATAACCATGCCCTGCTCTGTACTCGAACCCGCTGTCTGCTTAAGACCGCGAGCGACGTGTGCCTCATTCAGCTCTTTCAACATTTTGAAATCTTATATCAGTAATTAAAAAGATAGACGAATAAACAGTTTTACTGTGATTGCAAACTGTGGTCTTATACCGAGATGCTTTACAGTGTGACGTGTCAGTGTAAATAAATGACACATTTTTATTTCCTGAGGTCCTTATTCGCGCCACTGCCCTTAGTATCCAAAATGCCCATTAAGCGATACTTTGTTTATGGACCTAATTAAACCATCGCTGTGCCCCTTCCCCGCCATTTATTCATAATGGAAGCATTCTCTCTTATCAGCTTTCAGTTCGCTTGCTTTGTTTGAAACTGAGGTTATTTTTGTTTTATTTTGTTGGTCCACAGAGCGCAGCTGCTGCTGTAAAAGTCTCACTTGTTATCTCTGAGGGTGTCAGTGGTTTAAAATGAGCTATTTTAGTTTTAAGAACTTTTAAGTTTGTGCTTATGTTTAAACACAGCTTCGGTCAATTTCGAAAGTAAGATAGAAATGTTTTTATGTAGAATAAGGGAATGATTTGAATATGAAAAGCAGTTAAAAATATGATATGTGGAAAACGATAACTAGGGGATCCATTGTGGTTCCAGAAATTTTATTAGCCCCTGTTTCACGAATTCCTTAATAATGTGCGAATAATATTTTCTTTTTTGAGAGAAATTATTCTCTACGTGTGTGTCACTTTGTCGTTTTCCAAGTAAACATTTTACCTTGCCTATTCTCACGCAGGTAAACATTTGAGCGCAGTTTCACGTTTCATCCCCTATGAAAGACGTACCTCAAATGTAGAACCGCTGTGAGGATGCAGTGTGGCACCATTAGAGGCTTATAATAATTTGTAAAATGTCATAATAGCTTATATTTTGGGAAGACCCCCCGAAATATTCCTCAACGCCCACGCTCTGGTCTACATAACCGTAATGTAATTCTTTGTGTCCGAACCAGTGTGGCTGAAGAGCAGGGTTTGCTCACTCTGTAAGTGATTGACTGAAGGCTGTACGATTGAGATTCCATTCCCAACAGACGTTTTGTACTAGCCATTCGAGATTGCTTTTTATAAATATACCGTCACGACAGCATCGTTATACTTTTCTGATGACAAATTGAGTGCTCTGAAGCCTACAGTTTTTCTGTATCTACTCCAAGATATTCCTACCCCTCTTTCCTCTGTGAACCTACGCGTTTGTTATTTTAGGGATCCTGTCTGCTTGTATTCTGCCAATATGTTAGTCCCTGTTGAAATAATGATAACTTTTCTGAGGCCTCACGCACTTTCTGCCGATAGTTCAGTTTTGTGTTATCCTTACGCTTAGTAGAACATAAAGCTATGTGCCCCATGTCGAGAACAGAATAATAATAATAATAATAATAATAATAAGAGTAAGCGTAACTTGCTGATGTGTTGCGGGGGGATTCCCCTCTTTCTGATTGCTTTCAAAGCAGCCCATTCAACAAAATGCTTGTAGTACTACGCTTTGTTGCCTCCCGTTCAATTTAAGCGACTTCAAAACCGACACCACGATGCAGAAATAACCTGTCGTTGGCTGGATAATCGAGTGAATGAACAGATAGTGGGACGAAACGTACGGACAGATGAACAGACACAAAGCCGATCGACGATTAGTTAAAGAAGAGGGAAGGAAGGAGTGATGGGAAAATTCTCTGGAAATACAAAACACAAAAACTGATAAATTTGTTACGGTTACTATCTTTCTTCTTTCTTTCTTTCTGCGTTTTCTCGCCTCTTTATGTAGATCTTTACTTCTTTTATATGCTGTTTCTTCTTCCTTGTACTTAGTAAAGGATCTGCTGTTTGAGGTCTTAGTCTGTTCGGATGTAATGTCTGAAAATACTGTGGTTTCATGGCGTGATGCTTGGTGAACAGACTGTACCTTGTTGCCTTTAGCTTCCACTTCTATGAGGCAGGGCAGTTGAAGCCAGCTTCCACTTCTATGAGGCAGGGCAGTCTTCAACCGTGTAAAGACTGAAGTAGTATTGTAATGCTGGCTGGTCGAGCCTGTCGAACACCTTAGTTGCGATGACATGGAACGATGCCTGGCAAGTCCACTTTTCCGACCACAAACGCCACACAGACGATGCTGGGACTGAGCAACCAATATCAGGGACTATTTGAAAATAAGAATAGGAAAACGGGCGTTTGAATCACTGTTAAATGTCTGCAATACCTGAGAGAGAGAGGCTCAGATAACTAACTTCCTTTCCGAATGACCAGCTCCAAATAAGTTTCCACATGGTGGGGTAACTTACATGTCGTGTAGTGGTAGATAAGCCTTTCGACAGTTGGTGCGCTGCACAAATTAGTGCAAGCTCCAGCGATCACGGGATCAAAGAGCGTGTTTCTGCTGGAAGAGAAGAGAGCCATGGGCATTTTGCAAACAAACACTAGCTGAGTGAACACAAAGTGTGAACTTAGCTTATCACTGTCTCCCCCCTCCCCCTCCAACTGTACAGCAAAGCGCAAAACGCCTCTGGCAAGCACCTCCCCACACCCACCCCACCACCGCTCTATCTCAGTTACTCGCCGTCTCTTTCGCACTGTATCAAAGCGACGCTGATGACGCTTGAGGCGTCACGACGCACACAAGGCATCGTCATCACAA
Organism: Zootermopsis nevadensis; assembly: GCF_000696155.1. Next base: position 75,810 of record NW_019059768.1, on the reverse strand, counting down.
AGTGGCAAGCACATATACACAAAAAAATCCCTTTCTCTGTGTTCCCTGCTTCTCTTTTGCTATCATCACTGCCACCGCGAGATTGGATTTGTTCAAGAGAACGCCGGTACATCATACCCTCCAACCCAGACCACATGCCGTGCCCAGATTCCGCTGTCACTGCTAGACATCGGGGAAATTCACTCGGAACTTGTTAAATTTGCTTCTGTTCTGTCTCCTGTCGCGGTTTAGGAACGCTATGATTTGTTTCACCATTTTGGAACGCCTACGTCTCTTTTATCTGGAATTAATATACATACGGAATAGTTATGTGTTTTGGTGTTAAATATGTCCAGCTATATTCCCGCCGAATTGATTTCTATATTCCTTATTTGAAACATTGTTTCTTAACCGGAATCTGCGACATTCTGAATCAAATGCGTTTATTCACATTTAGCAATAGTTTACAATTTTTTTTAATAGTTGTGAGATTGCCCTTAAGTAACAGCGCCCAAACTACTGAACCGATTTAGATAAAACTCAGTTTGGTACACCTACTAAATTTGGTCAATTCATATTCGTTTTTGGTTTGGTTTAAATTAAACGTTTGGGTGTTAGTTGTTTTTGCGTGAAAGCACAATTGAATTATTCTTTTTTCATCTGTTTATGTTTTCATATGAATCCACTTTAAGTGGAATGTTTGTATTATGCACATGTGTTCGAAATTCACAGACATCGAACAGCATTCTTCTATGTCAGACTTCCAGTTAAAGTCTGGTTTCCAGAATATTTTACGTTTTAGCGACTTCTTATGGACCTAATTATAGGCTGCTTACACGTATATACGTCTAAATTATTTTAGTCTTTTGACCTTTGCTATATGAGTATCACCATATTTGAGCTTTATTGACATTAATTGATTTTAAGGTCCAAGATATTTAAGCATTCAAAATACATTCTTGGCAATGACTGAGACATAATATTCTTATATGAAAGTTTTTGAGGTCCACAAAATACTTGTTATGTACTTGTATACTAATATTTGCGTGAACCTGGATCATATAAGGAGAGTCAGCAAGGCAGTGCAATGTCAGTATTTAAGTTTATTAAGTGTGTAGCATTGAAATTGTTGCCCAACCTCCTTATTGCGGTCTGCAACCTTGCGGTTGTCCACTCAGTTTAGAGAACATTACACATTTGTCAAGTATTACTCACTCTAAAACGATGAGAATTAGTCTACATCATATAATGAAATATTATAGGGTTCAATCTCGAAAACAACATGAGGAATATTATCATAGTTTATGCATGTGTACATGTAGGATCCATGCTTCCAAATGCAAAGTAAATCACTAATTTGGGCGGCTAACTATGCTGTGTTAGAGTAACCCAATTAAGCGCCATTTCCAGTGACTGTGCTGCCTTACACACTGGGATTGGGGGTTGAATCCCGCTCAGTGGTCGGATTTATGTACAAGTTTTCTTTGTTGTCGTATGGAGATAAAAGGCCTTGTCATGATCTGATCCTCATCCAGGGAATCCTGTTTCATGTACGAATTAAATTGTCTCTGTAATGGAGTGGGCTTTCTTAGAGTCTGGCTGTAGTGCCACGAGAAAGAGAAGAAATCAGAACTGGACGAAATTACTCAGCCAAAGAAAGTAACGATGACATGGACATTGACGAGTATGTAGGATGGCGACAAGAACGATAATCTAACAGCGGTGTTTTGATCGCGAAGATTTTTGCAGTGAGTTATTATGTGTGGTGCTTATAAATTAATTGGGATGGATTGGTTGCAAAATTTTTCGATGTATTATATCGACATTTGTCTGGGGGGACTGGGGAAAACAATAGAGTACTTCAGTTAGGATAGCCTTTGTCCTACCCTAATTCTAATCTAACTATAATCTATTTTGATATTATAAAAAAGATAGACTACGCGTGGCAAGTAGGCCCACTGATATTCAAGAAATTTGTCGAAATTGTACCGCTTCAAAATATGTTCCGAATCATTCCGCTTAATTTATCTGAGGCCTAATTGCTGTCGCGAGGTCCAGGATCCGTTGGACAAGGGAAATGTAATGCAATCACATGTTCCATAAACTTGCCAGTTTTAAGACGTGCTTTTTTTTAAAAAAATAAGGCGGAGGTATGCAAATGAGCGTCAGCTTGGCTGCCGCATATTCCAACCTACTAAACAAATTTTGAAAACGCGTTTGGTGAGTTTGTAAGTTGGGATACGGATGCACTGATCGTTGTCAGGTTGCAGAATTTTTATTATTTTCAAGCAATAATTATTCATCTTTCTGTACTTTTGTTACTTTGTCATTCGGTAGTAACAGTTTTCGGTACTTTGAATAGTCTGCGTTTCTGTGCTCTTTAATCTCGCACTGTTGCTCTCGAGCCTTAAGCTGTACTTGCCCGTGCAGTTTTACTTGCATCCTGGAAACACTTTGATGTCATAAACGTCTTCTTCCGCCTTCATTCTTTGCAATTTCTAAACTATTATGCACTTGTCCATTTTGTTCTCTTGTTCCTGCCTTCCTTCCTTCCTTCCTTCCTCCTTAACTTCCTTCCGGGTAGTGTAGTCGAGGGTCGAAAGAAAAGATTGAGAGATAGCAATAAAGAGACAGAAAAGAAGGAGAGGAATAAATTGAAGCATGAGTTCACGCAGGTTATGTAACACGCGTCACAACCTTCTTCTGAAGCACAGAACAAAAACAAAAGCTTTGTGCAGTTCCCCTCGTCTCACTGGAGCACTTTAAACTTGACGTCATCTTCCCCTCTCCCCTGCAACTGGTAAACACAGACCCACTTCAGGGCGCAAATTTGGCGTCTTGGACGCGATCCGCTGTTTAGCTTGCCCAGTCGACCGAGTGTAGGACAAGAGATTCCTTTCCTGAAGGGCGGGGACATTCTGGCACTGCGGCCGGCGCCGCGACGCGCCTAGATGCTCCTGCCGTCGTCATGCACTTGTTTTTATTTGACATTTTCATTCTAGCTTGCTTCTGCTCTGTTGAGCGTACCGCGGTATACACGGGTAAAAATCTCTGAGACCAAAAATTGATATTGTAACCTGCTAAGATTTACTAAGTGCCGAACCTACCGTTATTACTGAATTACTACGTGGAGGATAGTGTTCCTTAAACAGCTTTTAGTCGCTTAGATGTTAAGAAATTTTCTTGGAATCTGCATGTTATCTCCGTGTTCACTAAACTCCGCTGTGTGACATTATCATGAACCAGTTGGTTCTATTTAACATGTTTTCATAAGACTCATTTTAACAGTGTAATTTAATCTGCTCCTAGATATCCAAAGTTTTATTTTTCTTTCAAGTTTTCTATCTAACATTTTTTTGTGGATTTTTAAATTCTGTCACTTGTGTTACATATTTTGGTCATCTAAAAATTAAAAACATCGTGTTAGCGGCCTGTATATTATGGGGCTACCTGCTGCATTCCTATTGAAGTCAGACTGACTGGTTTCTGGCAGTAGATTTTGACATTCTGATCAATTGAGCTCACTGCAGAAGACAGGATGTGAAAACATGGTCGGTCAGAGCAACCTCCTTTCCGTCTGATGAAACAGGTTCTGTCATGATCCCTGGAGAATTTGGTTTTAATTGTGCAGAGCTAATGTTCGTCGTCCAATATGTCTAGCATATAGCGCAACAGGGACTTGGGATCACAGCGCAGTAATGGCCCGAGACGTGCATCTCGAATCGCATTAGCACAATAACGGCCTACGTGATCTGGCGTGAATAAAATCTTAGGAATATCAGTGTTCACCAAAGAGTATGCCTTTCCAATCTTCTTGGTTCTTGAAATGAATTTATAATCTGGATTACACCAGGAATGTCATTTGCCAAGTGTTAACTCTATTTTATGCATACTTGTGTTTTTTGCCTGCAGGTTATGCAACAAATACACTCGGCGGAATGTCAAAGACTTCGCTGGACCCACACAGCCATCTGAGGCAGCCAGGTAAGAGACATTCTGGATTATGTACGTACATAATAGACAACCGACAGGAGACCTTGCCTTGTCACAACTCGTTATTATCGGCAGCTCTAGACACCATCCTTTATTTTACACACATCACACCACCTAGGACTACGTTTTGACAGAAAAGAACACAGTCCACATTCCCGCCGCCTTGAAAACCTTAGATCTCGTTTTATAAGATGAACATATATTTATACCAGCGGAAATATTGACTTGGATTTGGGGTGATTTTGCTCATTTCAGATTGAACCAAAATTTATGAAAGAAATAGATATGATTCCTAGTGCGTATTTCTGAACTACGTGTTGGCACTCTTAGCCAGAGTGTCTCAGATTAGCGCATTTTAATACTTTCATTAAATTGTTTATGCTTTGCTCTTGTGAATTGAACGTTTCTAGTCTTGCAATATTATTGATCTGTAGTATGTAAGAATGCGGTCGATGTTAAATTACTCCGTAGTTAACGCTGCGGGCACACTTAATCTTTGTATAAAATTGTTAATTTCACTTTATGTTAACATTACTTTTCGGTCTATTACAATGATCGCATGGTTTAAAGCGCTTACGTTTCCGAGAGATTGAATACTGGAATTGCGGCTTTGAATTCCTTTTGTGTTAATGGCGTGTGACTGCTTGTTCCTGGTTGTGTAGGTAAGAGGCCTTGAGGAGGGTCGAACTCCTGTCTAAGAAGTCATACTACATATCGGAGGGTATAAAGTTACAAAATTACTTCTGACTTGAAGGACGCCAGAAGACCTAATATGTGATAGGTGAAGAAGATTTATCTGAAAATGATGTTCTGACAAACAGTGAGCCGGACTGTGGACTCCAGCCCGATCTGCTCGATTTTGTTTTGCACTGGCAATACTTATGGTTGGGGGTGGGGGGAGGACTATATTTGATGAACACACAGTGGCGGGCGGACGGCAGGCTATGTTTGCTCATCAGCCGCTGACCCGCGCGTCTAATGCGCTCCCGTTGATAGATGTGACACACAAGGGGTACAAAACCCTGGTCAGCTACTCTACAACAGTGACTCCCCCAGATCGAGTTACCAAGTCGTCACATTCGTATTCATTCTAGCGACGGAGTTAAACAGACAGCGACATGTAATCGCTCTTTATTTGTTTGCAATGAAATGAAATTATTTGTTGTGCAGTTTTTATATCTTCTTTATCACGCGCATTAATGAATTCTAGGTTTAGTCGTTATAATTCGTGTATGCAGATATAACTTTGTAATGTTTTAATGAAACTAAATTATTTTTAATAATGTTGCCTTCTGAGATGTTGTATCGTGTATTCTGGTAGATATGGACCGACATTTCAGAGGAACTTGCTGTCTCCATCATCAGGGAAAAAGTAAGCCGCGTGTGAAAATGTTGATGTACATAAACGATCAGGTCGGACAGTCATCTTCATACTCATCGCCGTATCACGTGAGATTCAGTTATAGCGCTGATGATATTGGTGTCAGTGTTTATTCTTAGATAATGTAAAGACATTGTTTCAGCTTCAGAAATTTACATAACATTAGATGAGCTGGGAAGATGATCATAAATAGTAGGAGACTTTCCAAAGCAAATGGTCACAGCCTGTTTCCGGTAGAATAAGCCCTCGTTATCCGTCCACTCCGAACCAGTCGGTCCTCATATGCGTAGTCGGTTACCTTTATCGTCGATTTTTAATTATTCGGCATTCATAAATATGACCCACAGAGCCTGTAGTCGCGCTGCACGCTTCTGTCTGCCGACAGCACTCCCATCTTTTCGCCAGCCAGTAGTACACTGACAATTTTTTAACTTGTTTTTACAATAAAATCGATAGCCGTGTCTGCATAGTCAATTAAGAGAGATGAAAGGTCAAGAGCAGCCAAGAATTTGGAAGCGAAATTGATCATTATTGCTGATTTTGAAGCCGGATGACGAGCATTCGTTAGAAAGGTGGGAACTGTCTTCCCTGCTACAAGGAATTCGTCTCTGAAATAAAGAAGGATAGAATCCGACCGACTTTAGTTTCTTTTTTCAAGAAGACGCGTGAGTCACACTCCTTAACGTCTGCACTTTAATTTTAGTTAATAACATTTTTCAAATATTTTCTTAAAAATTTTCTCTGTACATGGAATGTGTGCCTATTTAATAAATTGTTATAAAATTAGTCAGATTGTTCGTACCTATTGGCCATAAAAGTAGTTCGATGTTCAGTTATATGATGTTTCCGTAACGAATTGTAATTTTAACACAACTTCCAGTACTTTCGTATCCGTCGCATTTCCTAGTAACCAATTTACAACGGATATCAAGGCCTTATAGCACAGTCCCTGTATCTATGCCTTGAGAGACTAAGGAGATGATTTGGTGATATTTAATGAAATACGGAGAGGCGCACGACGCTGGAGGGCCGCGGGGTTTGGGGACAGGCGGCCAGTGATATGTATTCAGATTTGTTTTCGAAGTAACATAAAGAACATGACATGGCAAAGGCCGCAATATGGGAAACACATCACACGATATCAGCTGGACGACAGGAGCCGCGCGCCCATTGTTTTGTGGCTTCACGATAAAGCCAAGCTCAAGTTTCGCGACATGTCTCTCATTCACAGTCGAGCGACGTCACGCATTGTTGCGACCGGGTATCGTTCTGAATAGGGCGAGCTCTGTGGAAAACCACGAGAAAGTTTGGTTAGTGTTTCTGGCATTTTATGTTACCCTTCTTTGAACAACGACGGAGGATGAAATGGCGAGGGCAGGGACAGGTAGCTGAATGTTCGCGTTTTTTTTTTTCTTGTCATAACTGTTTCCAGACAGTCTATAGGACTCACTCTGACGCCTATCCAACGGGCACTAATGGGTCGTGAAGCTGACCACTTGCTTCCATCCAGAAGCTACTGTTTCTTACTCCGCCTTTACGGTGATATAATTTGTTATACAGTGGTGGGTCTACATATACACATGCGCACGTACGTACGCACACACGCAGTGGTATTCTGTCTAATCGCCGACCAGGAACGTTCAAGAATTGGAATTTAAACGACTTCTATGAAAATGTACCGATATTTTCATAATTTATATGAAACAGGTCATAGACAGAATAAACATATATGTGGACATTTAATGTGAATGTTCAATGTCTTCTAATTTGCTACGTAGTTCTGCACACCCTATTAAAATCACCTGCGATGGTGTTTCAAGCGCTTGATGTGAAATAGAGCGCTGCCGCAGTGTATGCTGTGCATTAACCGACTAAGAACCCTACCTGAGGGAACATTTCTAAAATAACCCAACAGGTCGAAATTTAATGTAACATATTCTAAGTAACCAAAATTAACCGAGCCTTACGTAAAATAACGTAAGCGTGCCGAAGCGTGAATTAGTGACCACGCGTGCCCAAGCGTGGTCAGGCGTGACCTGCTTTGACCTCGTGACAAGTGATCGCCATATGTGTCAAACGTGACGAAGATTTACAAATAGTGACAAAGCGTGACTAGGCGTTACGTGCTATAAAGGCATGACGACAGGTCACCATAAATGTTAATATACGATGAAGATTTGAAAAGTGTGTCTAAGCGTGACAGAGCGTGCTCAAGCGTGACATACTCTTACGGTGTGATGAGATGTGGCCAGAAGTGTCGAATCGTGACTTATATTTACAAGGCGTGACCATGCGTGACTAGGCGTGACGAATTGTGGCCACAAGTGTCAACACGTCACACAAATTTTAAAAACGTTACCTACCCAAAGAAAATCCACTAAGCAAACAACCTAACATACTCTAACCCAACCAAACCTAACCTAACGAAACCTAACCTAACCCAACCTAACCTGTCGTAACTTTATCTAACGTATTGCAAAGTAGCAAAAAGTAACCGAGTCTTAAGTTACATAACTTAAGCGTGCCGAAACGTGACTTAGTGACCATGCGTGACCTGCTTTGACCTCGTGATAAGGGATCTCCATAGGTGTTTAAACGTGACGAAGATTTACAAAGCGGGACCAAAAGGGACCAAACATGACCAAGCGTGACAAAGCGTAACTATGCTTGACTTACTGTAACAGCGTGGCGAGATCGGGCCAGAACTTACCAAACGTGACGAATATTAACAAAGCGCGACCAAGCGTGATCGAGCGTGACTAGGCGTGACTTGCTATAAAGACCCGACGACAGGTCACCATAAATGTTAAAATACGATGAAGATTCGAAAAGTGTGTCTAAGCGTGACAAAGCGTGACTAGACGTGACGTACTATAACGGCGTGATGAGATGTGGCCAGAAGAGTCGAATCGTGACTACTATTTACAAAGCGTGACGAAGCGTGACTAGGCGTGTCGTATTATAACGGCGTGACGAATTGTGGCCATAAGTGTCAAAACGTCACAAAAATTTTCAAGACGTTACCTAACCTAACAAAATCCACTAAGCAAACAACCTAACCTAACCTACCCTAACCCAACCAAATCTAACCTAACCCAACCTAACCAAACCTAACCTAACATGTCGTAACTTCATCTAACGTATTGCAAAGTAACCGAGCCTTAAGTTACATAACGTAAGCGTGCCGAAACGTGACTTAGTGACCACGCGTGACAAAGCGTGACCAGGCGTGACCTGCTTTGTCCTCGGACAATGGATCACCATATGTGTCGAAACGTGACGAAGATTTACAAAGCTTTCGATTTCACTGCGCTACACATCACTAGAAGATTAACACTGCAGTGAGTGTTAGTTAATTTTATCTTCTACACAACTCTTCGGTCCTCTTCCAATTCTTCCACTCCTCACAGACCATCGATTTCTGACATCGAGTCTTCACTACCGCTGCGGCTGTCCACTCCATTATCTTCAATTGTAATACCATTAATAGCGTCTTTGATTATCCCTTTTTGTTCATAATAAATTTGTTCTAGTTTTCCACATGCTGACATACATTCTCCCATTCCTCTTGCCCAATTACTTCGAATCCCTAGCGACACAAATTCTCGACGTCCTTAATTTTAAATGGTGTGTTCTTGTTTGCAACCCATTGTTTTACATCTGCACAAATAAGTTAAATGGGGTTTAATAATACTTGTGCTTTGTCTTATTTAATTTCGATTAAATCGTACAGTTGAATTTTCAACTCATTGTCACAAAATGGGACGTTTATTTCCAATAGCCAGGCTTTCATTTCGTCCTTCTTTGATTAAGACGTCGGAGGTTTGCGTGTCTGAGTGTTGTGATACGAGGCGTTATCAATGACCGGGAAGGAGACTGCAACGAACATGTGTCATGTTGTTAACAGAGCATAGTCACAAGACAACAATTATCAGGCTTCTACACTGATGCACTGACACAGACTGTACTGACCTACGGAAACTCCTTCCTTCATTGAGTGGTCCGCATACTGGGCACTACCTACAAGATCAGCGGCCATAATCGGTGGATCCACTTCTACCATGTTTATAGGAATGGGGAATAATAACGGACTGCTTCCACACCTTTCAGCATTGTTTAATGGTAGTCAGTCCCTGCAGTGGACGTTCAATTGTCATAAAGAATGTTATTATCATGCAGCATCTTGGGAAATCCAGAGTAATTTGGTGAATACATTGGCTTATGAATTGCTGGAAGTCCTATTTGTACTGTAGAATATAACTTCTCTCCTTGATGCGTACCGTTTCTTATCTTCTGGTAGAATCATTTCGTGACTTTGCCCGAGGGAGTACGCGCTTCTCTCTCTGCCATTATTCTTCTCGCCACTGCCTTGAGGAATGACGTACAAGAGGCTTTGCACTATCTCTGGTCAACCATAACCTACAACTTGAGAACAGCTACAATAGAAAGGACTGAATCGCGTGACGTCACTCTAAAGCAACAAATGGTCTGAAGAGGAATGTTATTAATTGGGCGTTGTCCATTGTGTTATTTGTCACTGAGAAACTACTGAATATCGTGAGTAGGTTTATATATATCTCCTACTCCTCCTCCTTCCAAACTTGCGTTCTGCGAGGGAACACAAGCATTAAACAAAAGACGACGTGTGGGAAATCTTCATTTGCTGCTTGAATAAATAAAAGATTCAGGTGATGACTTTCCACCTTCATCCCTTACACCCAATCGACAATCTAAGGAAATAAATGCAGTAGAGTTTCGCAGGTCAAGCTGCTTCACAGATTACAGCCGGAAGATACGTCCTGTGAATGTACGACAATGAATTACCTACGTACACGTGTATTGACTCAGAGAACCAGAGAACGCCAAAGGAAAATGTGGATTGATCGTGAAGTCGGAACAGGCAATACTGTTTATTCCATGAAGTGCAGAAGACAAGAAGAATTTTTATGATGGACTGTTTCTAATTTATGTTTGGTAACGTCATATTTGAGCTTCGAGTAAAAACAGATAATAGGGCTACGTATAATTTATCGGCAAACCTACACAATAGGTTTAATTACGCCTGACAAATTGTCGTGTCGGGTCGGAATACCGAATTTCATCAGACTCCTCCAGTAATTTCTGAGGTTAAACGTGCCGATAAACACAGACATTTTATATACTTTGTCCAAGAGCCCCATAGATGAAAGAAATATAAAAATCAGCTACAGATATTTTGCCTGTACTGTACCTGATTCATAATGGTCACGGCTTGAATTTCCTTTTTCTTTGCTGCAGGCCCTGCAGGGACTCGTTATTACATGTGGCCCTTACAAGAAGCGTGATTGTCGCCAACAACACTCTACCGCGCCCCTTATGTTTAACTAGCAAACCCCTAAATAGACATCGAGACAGACATTAATTGACCGCTTCAACCCTTCTGTTTGCACACAGCTTCTGTGATCGTCTCTGAAAACATTGTCAGAAAGGAGGTCCTGAATTACGAATCATGCCATACACTGTCATGTACAGTAGTCTAGTCTACTCTAACAGAATACAGTACAATGTAGATGAAGGTAACAGTTAGGAAACATGACGTCTATGTTGTTTGACGATTCTGTTTCAACTTTAAAGGTTATATAGCGTCAAATAAAATCTGAAGATCTTAAGAATGAGTAGATGTTCGGAAGGATACGCTCGTGTCTATTTAAAGGTACTGACAAAGCAGTAAATTGGAAAGGCTGTGAAAGATAACTTCTCTGGTATATTTTAGGATTCTGTCCCGGAACTTGCATTGACAGACTGAAAGAATCCTTTATCAAGGTTAGCCATCTGAAATGCGGCTCACGTAACTTGGAAGTGTTTAAAATGTTTCGACCTATGAAGAATGAAATTGGAAATTCAGGACGTTCCATAACACGAAATTTCTGATTTATACAGTTGACCTAGTAGGCCTGTCATTAGGATTGTGAACTCAAGTAGGTTTTAATGTGATGGACATGGGGTGACAAGTTTGCAGGATAATATTAAGGTGGATGTTAGGGTAAAAATTTGTGAGGTGGATGAAACTGTTCGAGGGTCTTGTACATTTGTTAGTTTTGATATTCGCGGCGTTGAATCTTCGTGTTTTACTACCAGAGATTCAGTTATATAATTGTATATAGGCTGTTCTAGAACTATAAATATTCCTGTATGACAGATGTTAAGTAACCGAAACTTAAAATTTCTGTAAAGTACGTGCAGTTCAGTTTCGACAGTTGTATTTTCATTCATCTCCCGAAGTAGTGTTACATCGGTAATACGTGTTCGTAAGAGACTCGTTCTTTTTAAATTATACACTGTGTCTGTACGGTACCATCCAACAGCGTTAATAACTCGGATACACCATAATATCTATGCAACTGAATAATGCAACATGTCGAGACTACTTTCCTGCATCTTGAAGGGTGTCTCGCCCTTATTTATGCATCTATTCGTGTATATAACAAGCCTGGTGCAGCCCCTGTTGCAAACCTTCTGACTTCTGTAACGTTTGTTACTGCTAGTGTAAATGAGTTATTTTAAACGCTAAACGATTTGAGAAATTATAGTTACGACAGTTAAAATTAAATGTCACCAGTAATTAAAATTTGAATAAAAACATGAAGATAACCAATAAATTTTCTTGAAAATGTGGGAAGTTAAAATGGTTGGGAAAGACAGTAATAAATAAAAATTACGAAATGTCCTTGAAGAATGCACGAGTTTGACAGGCCTGGTGTAGGGGTATAGTTTCTTCTGTGCACCTTTAAGGGTTTAAGACCGTATCTGCAAGGCAGTTCAAACATGTAGAAACGCCTGGTACAGTCAGAAGAACAATGCGTGGGTCGTAACAGGATAAATCCATTTGTACCTGTTGCGACCCACTGTTGGTTTAAAATAACATTATCCATTACAAACGCCGTCCCCACATGTTATTTCGCATAAAGAACGTGTTGACACAACCTTCCGTCCACAGCTCTATGCCTCGCTGCACTGTTAATAAGGCAGGCTTTTTACAGCCCCCCTGGGCCTTTTGTTCACTCATTAAACAAAGTTTAGCTTTGTACTGATCTGCACGGCTGCTCAATCTCGGTCATCGATCGAATCAGCCATCAGACTTTCCGAATTGGTCCTTGTGTTCTTAATTGTTATTTTGACAGTAGTCAATAATAGGGATGGTAGACTTGAGACTGTCATTAATTGTGTTTATGAAAATGTTGTTCCTCAACTATGTATTATTTAGACTGTTTTTGTGCATGAGCTTACATTTTATGTCGTGTGACAATTTTATTGTACGACTAGCTAAGGGGGTGTTCTTCGTCGGGATTTGTCTCCAGATAAACTGTTCTAATATATATTCCTGTTGACAAACTTTATATAATTTACAGTCGTGGCACCGCATAATTATCACTTTTCTGCTAAGCAAGGAAACAGAAGTGAACATAGACCGCTTTTGAACTATTAAACTGGTTATGGTCGCGTAGCAACAAAACCAGAGATGAAGAAAACCGGAACACTGTACAATAGGATTTTATGTATGGGACTATTAATTTATTAAAATAATTATTAAATTCGATTTGAGCTTCATGCAAAGTAGGCATTATAGGCCCTATTGAACTGTTATGAATCGAAATTAAATTTTCTCTATGTACTTAAATATAAAAAATCTGTTTCGCATTCGACAATAATATGTTAAGTTCCCTGAGAGAAGAAATAGCCATAGGTTCTCATTTTTGGTACGTAACGTCAAGAAGAGTTCACAGGGGAGGGAGAGTTTTGAAAGTTGTTACTGGGTAATTACGTGCATCTATCTTCCGCTGACGTTAACAGGTAGTCACAACGAGCTATTTTAAATTTCCTTTACATGAGTTTTCTTTGGGCTGTGATGAATTATATCATGTGGTTTGTTCTAAGGGTTAACCTACCTAATACACACGAACTTGTGGAAATACAATTTAATTTTTATAATATTAAAGTACATTTATTCCCGTAGGTAATCGACTTGAGTTTGCGGTGGTCAAAATCGTGTAGTCTTTCCTTCTTGTCTTACACTCTGCATGACCTCGCGCTTTGTTTCTTTTCCTATCTATTTAATCATCATTTATGTATTTTAAAAAACTTTGTGTGATTTCTTATAGATTGTCGTCCAGTTTTTAGGTCACCCTAATCATTGCCTAGCGCCTCCAGATTTAGAAAAATAGTACAGGGACTCTTTATAATTCATTGTCACATGACTTAGAGATGAGGCCTGTCATTCAACTCAAAGATTAGACTTGTTCCGAGTCAGAATTATTTTAGACGCAGCGGATCGTTTAGAGATTTTATATGACTCGTTTTACGGCGGAACAGCCAATCGCAAGGCAGGTCAGTGCGGCGGGGAAGAACGCGGGACTTATCCCCGAGCGAGATCCGAACTCGGGAATCCTTGTTCGAGCAGTTCATATCCGTACGTGCGGTCACAGTGAACGCTTTTAATCAGCCATCAAGCACACGTAGTAAAGCAGTAACTCCTTGAACAAATCTCCTTCGTTATGCATTCGGAACCTTGCGTCTTATTGTTCTCCCTTTTCCTTTCATCTTCAGTTTCTTTCTTCTCCTGCCTTGTATTTCGTATCTTTTATATCTGGGGAATGTTTCATGTTATAAATCTTATTTTTACTTCTTTCTTAAATTTGACTTGTCACATTTTGCCCTACTTTGTTTTATCTGGCACTGTATCGCCTTTGCTGTCTTGCCAGGTGTTTAATTTGCACATGTTTCGTTTCGATCTTGTTTATGTTGCATGTTTTTCTCCCCTTCTAGACTCAAGATTGTGTTGTCTTTCATTCCGATCTTAATCCTTTAAATCACAGTAGTATATACCACGTCCTATAAGATTTAAATTCTGTATTTTACCCACATAATGGATTTATGTATTTCGTATGATTTTCAGAATAAACAGCGATTATTTTCTTAAACAATACTCGCAGACTGGTCCTTTTAATTGAGACGCATTGTCTTCTCTTAGGGGTAGGAACTTAAATGTTACGTAATATGTAGATGAGCTTCGTGTTTCAGATGGTTAATATGCTTCACTTTAATCTTCATTACTCTTTATATTCTTCGTAATTTTCGGTCCATCCGTTACCCCGACTTACTTCATGAATTTTTTATTCTTCTGTCACTATATACAGGTACGTACGTAATTATACACACACCGATGTATAAATATTTTTACCCATTACCCTTCTAGGTTTGAGCATGACAAAAAATTTAAAAAGAAATATCTGGCTGTCCACATGTAACAGTTCCAAAAGACCGACGTCACTTGTTCCATTCTCAAAGTTCAGGAGTCGCGTTATGGAGAAAGTTCCAAGTGTTATATTATCCTGTATTATGGCACACATTTTTTCTTTTCTTTATGTTGTCTGTTTGTGCATCTTATTTTATTTACGTCGTTGATTGATGTAGAATGTTTTGGTGAATTTGTTATAAACTTTATTGTTGTCAACTCTATTGAAATTAATTTTATTACAACAAATTTATATTATTTTGAATGTTTTGGCCTCAAGTAGGCCTGCTAATCTGCCATATAATAGCGTGTACTGAAAGGCTGACTTTTCTTTAAAAACCTTGCACACACGACGTTTCTCGTCTTTTCTTTCTTTCTTTCATTCACTTTTAGACATACATTCTTATAACCAAAAATATCCAATAAAACAAAATAACTTTTATTCTTATTGCCGATGATTCAGATTTATATGGTAACCAAAATATAGCCAATAAGTTTGGTTTATAATCTGTCTACTAGGCCTGTTATGAAAAATGTAAAAGTTAAAAGATTACACCATGAAGACGCGAGGAGAAGTAATGGGAGCTCAAGATGCATGCGAATTGTCAGCTTTAAGCTCTGGCTGCTTTACCTTCGGTGCCTTTTGTGCAATGGGTGAGTGGGCCCCGGAGCTGGTCTGCGGAAAATTAAAATGAAAAATCATTAAATGTTACAATTGTAATATCATTTGTTACATACATATCCTTATATGTTGATCTCACTGGTTGGCCGGTTTGCATATGTTCGGACGTTCGTGTACCATTTCCTACCGTCTCCGTGGGCACGTTCCTCTTTCATTGGGATTGGGCAGTTTATGTGCGCTGTGTGCATGATGGTGCTGGAAGTCAATCGAGGGCTGTGTGCTCGGGGCGTGGTGGTCCAGGGGGATGAAGGGAGGATTACAGTCATCAAGCTCATGATTCTCAGGTTGCTCCCCCGTGATGGGTAATGGGGGTGGAGGAGCAATTATTCTCTCCGTCCAACAAAATGGGTCGGGCCCTCTGGCGCTGCGCTTGTACTGCTGAACTGGCAATGCGGCTGGCGTCGTCTTGCTTTCTTTTGTTTCGGCTGCATTACTTATTGTCATGATGTGTGAGTTATTTAGGATTATGTTATAATGTCCGTGTGTGTGTCTTCTTTCCTACCACCGTTTGAAACAGCCGTCGATTTGTCATGAACCTTGGTATGGAAATCGTACCTTTTATTCCCGATCCTCAGTAATACCAAGACGGTAACTGTGCAGACTTCTGAGGTTGCTGCAGCACTAACAGCTCTTACTGTAGGGTCCTGAAATATTAAGACCTTATTTGTTGTAACACTTCAGTAAAACGTATACTTCGCTTTTGGATTTATGGTGATAATTAAACATGTCATGTAGTAATGTTTCTCCAAATATTTGGGCTGTGTATAATTTATCAATCCCAGTAATTTGTTTGTCGTAATAATTTTCAGAATAATTAATTTTTTACACTATCGTAAAATTACTTTTCAAACAACACGTATAATGTCGACTAAAACATAATTGATAACGTTTTGCTATCTCCCAAGCTTCAGAAAGCGTTTTACGGTCAGCGGAATTTAATGCCCTAAGTGTCTGCATTATGTAGGTTATTTCAGGATCTAAGCCGTCATCATGGGGGCCCTTCAGCTTCGCTTGAATCAGAAGACCTCTGCAGTAGGAGAAGGAGAGGGAAACCAGCATCCGACTGAATTCCACAGTTGAACATTTTGTTTACAGGAAACTCTTTGGTCCAGACATTTATTGACTCAGCTTTTAAGGTTAGGCCATTTATGAACCACCTCACAAAATAATTAACAAAATCAATCTGTAACTATAAAGTATCACTTTATTTGCACAAGTGTGATGGTACTTCCTGTGACTCGGTTCCTTGGCATATCCGCAGTACCAGATGTAATTACTGTACTGACGTAGCTCTCTTTCAGTGCCTTATTTGTTAAAAAACCATGCATAGCTTGAGATTGATATCTGTCTCCTCTTTTTACCCCACAATAAAAGTAAATTTTATTTTACACTTGTTCCTGAACGGTTGTCTAAATGATTATTACAGAAGTATATCTCACGCTTTTTGTGATAATGTAGACGTAATTTTGTTTATCTTTCTTTATAGTTACGTAGTATGTAATACTATTAATATTTTCCATTGATATGACAGTGTATCCCCCTCCTACCTTAATTTCATGCCGTTTGAACCTGAACACGAAGCTTACGTTGTAAACTTTTCACGACTACAAAGCTTATCCGGTAGTACTGCCCCAGGGACGAGCTTCTGTTTCCTGCAGTGCAAAACGTCCTGCTGTCTCCCTCAAGGGATAAATAGCAAAGTGGGCAATTGGCAAAGATTCGGCCACATCGTAAGGGAGTTGATAAAATAATGTTAGCGATTTGATTACTGACGGACAAATGAAGAGAAATGAGCGTCCGTCTCCCATTGGAGGGCAATATACCGTAATGTGACTCAATATGATTTCTGATGTGGCGGTCAGCTGAAATAAGTTAACAGTATTAGTATAAAACTAGTGTAAAGTGAAAATGTAACAAGTTTCGAGTACTTAAACAGGAGAGCAACAGTTCTAAATGACGAGAATCCTATCTGCCTTTCAGCTCAGATTCTTGGGTATTCCAGGATTCAGTCTGAAGACCATAAGATTTAAAATTTATAAAAATATAATTTTACTTCTGGGTTTATACTGGTGCGAAACTTGGTCTCACTCTTAAGAAGAAATGTAGAATGATGGTCGTCCCAGAATAAAGTGATGAGAAGAATACTAGTAGTGCTTGAGATGGCGTAAAAATGTAGTGAAGGACACTGTGTGTTACGAAGCTTCGTAATTGCTGCTCGTCACTTACTGTTGGTGTGATTTTCTGGGAAATCTTCTATATTTGAAGCGGATTCAACTGGCTCAGCATATGGTTCGGGCCAGGCAACTGATCACAGTTCCGTCTGATTTCAGATCCGTACCAGATGTTCGGTCCGACCAGCAGTCGACTGGCAAGCTCAGGTGAGTCCTAGCAGGATGTTTGCGAGTCAGCAGACAACGACGTGTGGGTTAGAAGTGTGTTGTGTTCTTAGAGTTCAGACCAGGCAATTCTATGGGAAGAACAGACGTTCGACAAAATTCGCGTCGTCCTTCGCTTATTTGCTGTGTGTATTTTTACCTATGTACGACAAAAGAAAGTAACATAGGTGTGTTGTAAAAAAGTACTGATAAACTGGTAGACCATAAGGTGTTTTAGGCGAAATTATGCGCTTGAATATAACTTCACGAGCACTGATGATTATTCAGCTGATTAAAGAAATCTCGGCTTGTATGAAACTCTGAAGATCGTTACCGTGTTCACAAGAGCTCACAACTGGTATCTGTCTTCAACTGCTAACCAGGCCTTCTTTGTCAAGTTCCAAAATTCCCGCTACATATCTAGTTTATATCGTCCTCCGTCGTTCCTTTATATTAATAGTACGAAGCAATGCGTAAATGTACGTACATTAGGCAGTGAGAGATAAAATCAGAAAGAAAGGTTTGCTGGTGCGTAATGCGAAATGGAATACAAAATTATGTTCAGAAAAGGCAAAGGAAAAATACAAATTAGGTTATTTAATCCTAGATGGGAGGATAATATTAAATTCAGTCTTACGGAAATAGCATGTGAGGTGTTGGAGGGGATAACGTGCCTGATCTCTGAACCTTCGGTTACCCTGGAAGTCAGAAAACTTCTTGGGCAGCTGAGTACTTATTAGCTTGTCGAAAAGGACTCTACCCATTTAGTTAGATGGTTTCGGCTTTTAATTTCAGTTAGTTGCTTAGTGTTGTTAATTTACACTGTTTACTTTAGTTTATTAATTTATCTATTTTTTACTTTCGTCACTTGCACTCTGCCCAGTCCTTAATGTAAATGGCTGCTGGTTCTACAGGAATTTGATTCCCGATAAGGGCACGATTTCTCACCTCAGCCTACTATTTTCTGTATTTCGGATGAAACAATTGGAACATGAAACTGACTTCCCATCTCCATGTGGTTACCGAGATTAACAGTGCGTGACGCTTTCCCTCCACTCCCACTATGCGCCTTCATGACCTGTCACAGGGCAGCTTTCCGAATGTTGACCGCAAGTGGATTTTACTTTCCCTCGCGCACATGTAATTCATTCTGCATATAATTACAGAGAGACACTTGCCTTTCTAGAAATGAGAAAACTTGACTTGTAAATTTACCCCTGGGACATATCAACCCCTCACAAACAAATTTTATGCTGTCTGATCCGATCATGCATGTTCACGTGTCCTGAGGGGGTTGAATTGTCCTTAATTAACTATAAACCACGCCTGCAAAATTACTTTGTCGTGTGGCATGTGGGAATTGTGCTCAACCCCACCCCACCCAACACTTTTTTGTTTCCTAATTATAAGGGGCAACTGTTTTGAATCAACCGATTTATGACAGATTTCCGCCTTTTCTTAGTCATGAAGCATTAGTTCAACTAAACATACCTGAAAAAGATTTGTTTATCTTACGCACCTGTTTTTTTTTCTGATTAATGATGGATTTGCGTTTCAAGGGCGTTGCAGTGTTTGAACGTTTCTATAAGAGAAATGGCTGAGTAATGAACCTAAATATACCTAATTTATTTCGTATGTTACTAGAATTTTTTGACGTAAATACGTCTATATTTTAGGGTCAGTGTCATTCAGCAAAAGGTGGAACGAAAAAGTGGAACGAAAAAGTGTAACAATGGTTTATCAACAAATAAACAACAATGGTTACCTAGGAAACTTCATCTGTTTATCAACAAATCGACAATAATGGTTACCTAAGGAACATCTATTTACTCGGCATTTTTGTTACCTAGGAAACGTCATCTGTTTACTCGG
>NW_019059768.1:30742-56161 GCF_000696155.1 Zootermopsis nevadensis | reverse complement strand
AATTCAAGTTGATTAAGCAATGTCTTAATCAAATTTATCTCAATTGTAAAGCATGTATAAAGGAAATATTTAGAATAAAGCCAATATATAAACTTCCTTTCCGTATAGACGTATTTACGTCGAATTCTCCGGAACCGTGGTTCCACTACCACTTTTTCTTGTTAAGATACAGCAACCCGTTCTGATGCGCAAGACGAAAATCGTCTTTAAAACACTGAAGTTTCGGTCTTAGAACTCTGTTATCGAGTTGTGCTTATCAGCTCGTCTCTCGTTTCTTGTGTCCATTATGGATATCAATATTATAAACAATTTATTTACATATTATTGTTGAACGCTCTATGAAAATTTTGCACTAGGTGTCTTTCTCCACTTTATTGTGTCTTCAGAAGTGCCAACATGGCGGTTGACCGACAAAACTGGCTCCATCTGACTTCAAATTGTGATGGGCATTTAATTAAACGTAAAATAACAACGTAACGGTCGAGTGAAAATTTTTATTACGATAGCGGTAACTAAACTTCACATGTGAAATTTTCATACAGGTGGTTCAGTGGTAAAAAAAAGTAAAGTAAAGCTGTCCCACTATACGCCATGTAGACGCTTGGGGGGAGTGGAGGTATAGCTCCTACTCATTCTTGACCTCGTCTCTAGATGGGGGTGAGTGGTCAGCATCACGCCCCGGCCGGCTTTACCCCCGGGAAAGGACCCCGGTACCCATTGGATAGGAGGCTGGGTGGGCCTCAGAGCCGGTCTAGACGCAGAGGCTAGAGGAAATATCCTCTGCCCCCGTCGGGGATCGAACCCCGGTCGCCCAGTTTGTAGCCAGTCACTATACCGACTGCGCTGCGTCTGAATTTTATTAGGAGGTATCAGGTTTGAATGTTGGTCGACGGACAGACAAACCTAACTATGAGTTTCTGTGATTATACCACCGCTTACTTACATATGCTTTACAACACATTTTAAATCCTCGTTTAGACCTCAAATCTTACTTAAATATACCTATATTCTTAATCAAATAAGTGACTAAGCCTTTTACAACACCTGTATAGCCAAATGCCTAACTATTTACGTGGTTGGTAATGGAAATTGCGAAGCTGTTTCATCCTTTAATTTCAACTATTTTACCTCGCCAGTCATAAAAGTTTGACCCAAGTTTGAGAATATCTGGGAGATCATGCCTTTGAAATTTCTCCAAACAATATGCATCTAGGTCAGAAGCACTTGAAACGTAATACTCAGTAAAATTCGAATTGTCGTATTGCAGTAAACTTTTCGGCCTACTATGACTTTTCGTTGTGTTCACGTAACAAGAAACTTCAATGGTACATGGAAATGAACTACTCTGAAACTGGTGCAGTAGTTCCTGAAATGATATCGTCTCCGCTCAGTGCACCAAGTTTTACAGTGTTTTGTTGGCGTATTCAAGTGGAACACGAAACTAATCTTATCGCTCAGCGAGTTTTATTGGCTTATTTAAGTTTAATTTATGTAAGTGACCACGGCGTGCCAACCAATATTCGATTCTCGTAACTGACTTGTAAAATTCTTACTTTCTTACGAATTGTGGTGTTCGGGGTTGTGAAGCCGTGGTTGCCAGTAATCTGAGTTGGCACAGTGGTGTTACATGGTGTTTGTTGCAGGCTCAGGACAGATCCAGCTATGGCAGTTCTTGCTGGAGCTGTTGTCCGACTCGTCGAACGCCAACTGCATCACGTGGGAGGGGACGAACGGGGAGTTCAAGCTGACGGATCCCGACGAGGTGGCCCGGCGCTGGGGCGAGCGCAAATCCAAACCGAATATGAACTATGACAAGCTGAGCAGAGCGCTCAGGTGAGTATACATTTTTAAAACCATTGAAGGTAACCCAAGAACTTGCTGTCTGTTTTAAATTTAGTTTCATCCAGTGCCGAGGTTTAAGAATGCGTGGAGATATACCTCCAATTTCCCATTCGTCAACATGACGTGGAGCTCAGATAAGCCCCAGGGACAGTTACTTTTATCTTCAGTACCACTAACAGTGTTACTTGTAAACATAAAATATTAACCTGTATGACCGACTGCTGCTAACAACCGGGTTATAATACTAGAAAATTTCGTATATTTTTTTATTTGAATTATGTAAGATGACAGAGAATAACTATCTACCTAACTCCATTGAGCAGACAGAGTACTTGTTGAGAAGCTGCTAGTACGCTCAGTTAGTCAAGAAATTTCCTTTTTATGGAACACGAATATAAACAATAACACGATACCCGCACCTGTCCTGAGTCAAATTAATCTAACTCACCCCCGCCCTATTTCCTGAAGGTAAATTTTAATATTATTCTTCCATCTACGCCTAATGGTTTCTGCCCTTCAGGCTTCCAAGCCAACTATTGTATGCATTTCTCATCTGCATCAAGCGCTCTACATACCCTGCCTTATCAGCTTCCATCTTGATTTTGTTATCATAATAATATCTGGGGAAGAACACAGTTATAAAATAATATACCCTAAAAGTTTAATAAATGTCTATATGAGAAGCAAGTGTTGGTAGCTGAGTTGGTTGTTGATCGTTTGCTGTTAAAGGATTTTTAGCTCTTGAATAATATTTATGTATGTGCCTGTTGTACCGCTGTCATGATAATAATGCTGTTTAGGGATTTCGTGCCTTATTATGTAATATTTGTGACTGTCTACTTTAGATTTTGCCGTTATTAATGACGGGAAGACCTCCTGTCGGACACCTTCGACAGGAGAAATTAAAATAACCTGTGGGAAATAAAAAGGCTTTCCACAGCACTTTTTGATATATGCTGTAAGGCATATGTATGGAACCTCTGACTCTTGTTATACAGATGAACGGAAAAATAAATATAACTACAGTACAGCATGCGCCTTATTTTGCAGAAACGAATGAAATATTTAAGGACATTCACGCTGTTTAGAGTAAGAAACAGTTCTCCTTACATTCTGTTAAATACCATATCAACAATTACTGAAAAAAAAATTCGCTATGTACCCTACCCAAAAAGAAAAAAAAATGAAATTCGATTTGAGCCTCATGCAAAGTGGTGTTTATATTTCACAGATACACGCCAAATTAATTTTGCTCTGGAAACTTGGTGCAGGCCCAGTTTGGGATATGAAATATGCAAACTGATATGACTTCTTGTGCGTTGAATTTTGCAAGTTGCGCAAAGAAATCAGTAGCCTTCCTGCAGCAGTCTGAAAGCGGCCCCTGCTACCCTGCGCTAGGCCAAACGCCTCATACATACGTCGGAGAAGTGGTCGATGCTGCACGGCGATTACTTAAAATATCCAACATTTCATGCTGCGATTGTCGCTGTCAAATGTTTGGTTAACTGTTTATTAATATCATAAAACGATTACTGTGCACCACCATAGCAGTGAACAAAAGAGAATTAGTTAACATAAGTATATATTAATGAGTTATTTACAATAGATAAACAATTTAATTATGTCAGTACAGATTACTTTAGGAAATACCTGGGCGGATATCGAGCACTTTCGATAGTTTAATTTGAGAGAAAATGGCAGCTCCATAAATATCAATATGCTACACACAATAATATTTTGCAAATTTTTTGCTGAACAGACTGAATGAAATTGTGTCTGCTCAGACAGTAAAACGTAGATGACATTAAAGTGCATTTGTTTCGTGTAGTATATTAACAATTTCTTTATAGCCTTTTGCAATTACGATATGAGAAGGTCATTGTGTAGCTGACATAACTTGGTAAAGAGTTTTATGTGACAGAGTAGATTAAAACGAATATCTGGATATTAAACAAGAAACTAGATGGTTATAATTTCGTGACCAAATAGTAAATTATTTTACTGTTCAAAGTTCATACTTTCTGCATTGCAATATATATGAAACAGTGTAGCTACAAATTTCATATGTTAAGGACGATCGATATTCTAACTGGTTAATACTGGGGAAGTTCTGAGGTAACATTTTCTAAATGTGTTTTATGACTTTTTATAACTAATTGGGTTTGATGTTCTTGGTTTTCTGATACAGATCTTGTCAAGGTAACCGCGTTATGGATAGCGTGTCACACTGCACAGAGCCATAACTATTTTACCATGCATGCCTTTAAAATATTAACCATTCAGAGTATTGGTATAACTGAAAATTTAAAGATTTTAATAATGTATGTCTTATACACCAGTACGTTTTATGATGTGCCGTTTCGGTGAAACATATACAAGTTTCATTTCATCTTCGTGTAAAGCAGGAATTCTGTTAGGTTTAAAATTAAACTAACACAACAATTTTCGGCCAAGACCATGAAACCAAATTTAATCGAAATTTGTTGAGTAGTTTCTTAGATGAAGCTCGCAGGATTGCATGTTCAGGTTGCACTGAGGTCGCCTTAGCGCTGGGTCCTGCCGTGTTGAACTTGTTTCACTGCCCCTCCCGAGAGACGTCTAGGTTCGACCCGGAATCTATTAGGAAACCGACCAGGAAGCTGTCGTCTCCGGTTCTGTCTCTTCCCCACTGATCCCTCCCAGGCCGCCAACACCCAGACACGGAACACGTTCCTGCTTCTTCCTTCCCCCACGCAAACACAAGAGTAACATTAACGGGTTATCTCAGCAGTGACTGTAATAACGACTAGGTTCAGTCTCATTATTAAAGTGTTTGCCAACAGCAGAGCCTATGACAGGCAAACATTAATAAATATATGTATTATCAAGCACAAATTAACACGAAACTAAATTAAAACAAATAACTAATTTTAACACAGTTCTAAGAGTTTCAATGCGTTTTAGCATAAAGAAAAGAAAAAATCATTTCTGTGAAAAATGTTCAAAAATCTGCATATGTCGATTGTAGCAATGGCTCGCCTAATTACAGCACTGCTCACTTGGAGATGGAAAATTCTCTTGTTTGCCTTGTAGGTACATGAATACCAACACTGTCCTTTATGGAATGACAATTTATTTCTTTTTATATATCATCTTGACACTTTGTTTTCGAATATTCTCAGTCTATCTTATTCTGTAGTGTACTGGACTGATTACAACTAGAAACATGGATGACGTCAGTTAGATAGCAGTATGCATGCTTAGTATTGTGTTTCTAGCTACAGTGAGCTTAGTCTATGACAGTCCAAGTTTCACGTACATATAAAACAATATAATACATTTGTTCGGTATATTTTTATTTTACGCTTTTGAAGAGGACGCAAAGATTATTATAATTTTAACTGAATGGTGATTACAATTTGTTCATCAAACCTTAGTAATGGGTCCTAAGTATAACATAAACTCACATATACGGAAAATATCTACTGTCCCGAAGGCTTCTAGACCACAATGGTATCAAGTATTCCCCAGTAATAAGTTGTCCCCCGAGGACATTGCTTTTCGTTACAAGGCATAGTGTGTAGTTCCTTTCCCTGAACAAAAAACAAATGAAATATGCGTCCCATTTTAATTTCGTAATAAGATTTGATTGTTGCATCGCATGTTTCGTATCTTCCGAGGATCGCGCCTGTTCCCTGACCTTTCGTTATCGATCTTTTATGACAAATCGCTCACCCAAGATATTCCCGCTGCTCGAATTTTTCGTAAGTAGAACACCTCAGGGTTCTATTTATAGCACTGTATTGTGCGCGCTTAGCTGGGTGGAGTAGGAACCAATTTGCACAAACGATCGCACAACTGTATCGAAGTTGTCAGCACTGTTTGTATTTTAATTTTTTTTTTAGAACGTGTGCAACCTTGGTAGAAATTGACTTGAAACAAAGTAACACAGAAGAACTAATACAGAGGAACTAAATATCGGTATGAAGAAAGAGACGATGTAGAGTATTATAGTTCTGAGAAACCTTACCGTTCAACATTAAAAATATATTATAAACTGTAAAAGTGGTTTCCTGCTTTAAATGAAGAAAGTAAAGTGTTAATACTTAAGAACAGAGTGCTACTGTTACTACAGTCGTTTGAAGCCATTAAACTTTTGGCCTTTCATTAAAAAATCTGATTTAAACCAGAAAACATTTTGTGTACATGAATCTTCCTCAAATTGAGGCTTTTCCTGTGTAAAGGATATTTTCAGGACGAGTTAGTGATCGAAACGTAATGAAGTTTGAAAAGTACTGAAAGGAGAAAGTGAAATCCGTTTTCATTAATAAGCATTAAAAGATAATTTAAAAAAGAACAGCAAGTATCTCTGTCTGCAGAGAATCGTAATAAAGGACAGATACAAAAATGCAGTTTTAAGCCAGACATAACAGACGAGAGTAACACCAGTTTATAAATTGCTCTAATAGGATGTCAAAATTACATGAATTAACAGTTTATTTCATTCAGGAAAGGGAAAAATGAGGGAAGAGCGAGACAGGGCCGTTTGTAGCTATTCATTTTGTAGAGGAAGCTAGCTGTTGAGAACGCTGGGTGCTTGAACAGACTGTGATTGGTGCAGATTGTCTATTAGCGGTGGTTCAACCCCCGATAATTCAATTCGCACACCCTCACACCTCCTCACACCCCCATTAATCCATGATCGTCACCAGCACAATGCAAAATCCGTCCAAAACATCAGACGAGAATCGATCCTGTTCTGTACTTCTGGAGTAGGACTGAGTTTAGAAGTAGGTCCGATAGATACGCTGTATCAATTTAGCAATTGAAGTCCGTATCCTTGGATCGAACTCGTTGTCGAGTTGATAGTACTTCTTCGTGCTATACGGAAGGTCTCTGGTTCAAATCTGGACCCGAAGACT
Organism: Zootermopsis nevadensis; assembly: GCF_000696155.1. The sequence continues at coordinate 49,418 of NW_019059768.1, read as the reverse complement.
GAATATCCTGACAAATATTTGGTGGTTTTCCTCAATTCCTCCAGGAAAATGCTGATGCAGTAACGTAAATTAGGCCACGACTTCATCCTTCTACAACTCGTCGTTCATTAATCGTGATATAATTCCACGTTACTAAGTGTAAGCTACTTATAGCGTCGTTGAATAAATTACAAATAATTAAATGTATATTTGATACTCAGTAAGAAAGGCTTAAGTGAATACACAATGTGTTTGGAGCTTGTTGCATCAGTGCGATCACTTTGAAACCTTTGAGATATTGCTAGACTTCCACCGCACTACTGGGCTCTAGAACCCAGAAAACAGACATCTTCATACTCGCCGCATTCAGGGGATCTACCAAGTAGAAAGAATACATGCCCGCCGCTACACTGAGATGAGATGAGAAACATTAGTAATTAACAATTATGTTATGACGTCACAAGTATGATCGTGAACGAGTGGCAGACGTATGTCATGAATTGTGAACGTCGGAGGTTCAGGGAGACAAGCTGCACTCTGCTCATCAAATGCTCGGTACAAAGAACACGCATTTCGTAATTAGAAGGTTTCGTGTTCAGTCCTGGGCGACTCGGGTTTGCCACGATCAGCGTTCTTATCGCGATAAATTGGGTGTAAGCTCCCAGTGGCTTCTCCGTGCGTCGCAACATTTCAGAAGACAGCCATCTACGTTTTAATTCAGTCCGCACTATCACACCCTGTCTAACAAACGTTTACTTACTATTATCTTTTATCTGTACCCAGGCCCTCCAACTATCTCTTCGCTTGAGATTTTGAAACCAGGACGTTCTATAGCCTACATATAATCCCCCTCTTGTCCCATAATTATTGACTTAATACAACAGTTTTAGAGCAAAAGTACAAATTATCTGTTTTCTACAGTAATTTCTTACATCGTCCCTGTTAGGGTTTCTTCGCCAAATCTTTCCCGTTCATCCTACATGACAATTTTTTTTACTCGACGCTAAATAACTTTCAGATGAAATGTCGTCGTTAAATAACTTATGATCCGAACCGTTTGAAACGAGTTACTTCTTATTGGCAAGTAATACTCAAAGAAAATTTCCATTTTACACAATGACAATAAAATAACAAGTCACTTATAGCAGTGGGCGACGCTAGTGTCCCCTGTTGCAATTTCCACTCTGGAATAAAAAATGAATTTCGTATCTTGATTGTATCTCCTCCCTTCATCATCACATCGTGTATGAGGTCAGTGGAGAGGGTGTCACTAACGAAATGCCGACCCCTGCTTGGTCCACTTGATTTGTGCTAGTTAGCTCTTGATTTTGCTTCCCCGTCTCTTCATAGGGACTGGCGTCGATTATATGCCCCACTCCACCCCCCCGTTGTTCGAGACATGATTATCGGTTTCGTAGTAGGGAGGTTCTTGGAAGGATTCTCAAAGGTCTCTGTCCTTAGACCCTAAAACATGTGTTGCAGGTTGTAGATACTCGAAAATACGCTTATTATGAGTATTAAGTTTTCACTTTCCAGAGTTCATTTTCGAATCGGTATGTCGGTATATATGTATGTATGTATGGTCTAGCGGTTACAACGTTGGCCTTGTAATCCTGGGGTCTCGGGTTCGATTCCCGGCGGTGCCCGAATTTATAACTTGTGTTGGGCAAGGCCGTGGTCTAGGCAACACGGAGTTTTCCTCCGGGGGCTTCCCCGGTTTCTCTGTGGCATCCCAACAATTACTCCATTCACACACAGAAGAAGGCAATGGCAAACCACTTCTGGATCATCTGCCAAGAACGTATATGAACAGGTCCCAGTCCGAGAAAAGGATGGAAGGATCATGTTCATATGGACCTGTCGTCAGACAGAACACTAAATAAAAAAAATGTCACACACCGAGTGTGATTGTGTGTATGTGTGCGTGTCTGTGTTATCGCGTGTATTGGACCTATGTTACCAGCTAAACTGTCGTAATTAGTCCGAGATTTTTGTAAAATAAACAGCATCGAAACAATTGCATTGCTTATTTATTTGTGACTGTCATCTCAGAGTTTACGTGTTTGATCGAAAGTTGATAGAGGAATTAATGGAGTTCAGAATTTGGCCATCCTTGGCCTATAGATCGGAGGACAAATTGTAAGCGTCATAATGGTGTAAAACGACTGACTGACCACAGTTGCAGTGATAGAACTGTTCGCTTTCTGTTTTAATCTAAATTTTAATGATTCTATTCGAATGAAAAAAAGAGGGTACAGGTGTACAGAGCGGATCTTGTTCAATTAAATACTCGTGCAGTGTACACTGGCAGGGAAAATGATGAACAGATAATGAGGGCGCGCAACACGTGTGTGTGTGTGTGTGATTGGCATTGACTGCGGATATCCGGAAAGGAATTAATGTAACATAAAACTGTTCACTCTCAATCGAAAAAAGAATGAAGAGCGCTGGGCTGATATTTCAGCAGATTAGTATCTTTCTATGCGTGCGTTGATACATCTTTGTGTACTTGCTGTTTTATTCAGTCCTGTTTCACGTATTTTGAAAACAATTCTAAAACAATGATGACGATTATATTGGACGTAGGAAAGATCCTGAAGTCTATTCTGAAACTTGCCCCTTTTATATGTTGTGTTTATTGCTATAATGAAAACGTTTCGAAGCGTTGTGAGACTGCAGAAAGACATGACTATCACAATTTTCTCCGTGATACAGGCTTTACTTTAAATGTTTGTAGTTGTTCAGCTGGTCATGAATTGCGCGCTTGAGTTGTGTCACTGTGATTAGTTACCGCTGTCCGATCCATCCTTGAGCCAGCTAAATCTAGTTCCCATCCTCATGTATCCTTTAGAGGGTGGATTCTGATATTATTCTCCCACCTGTATTTAGATGTTTTAAGTAGTGTATTCGCTTGGGGCTTACATTCAGAATATCTTGTGCGTGTTCTTAACCATACGTGTTAACAAACAATATATTAATAAGTTGATTATTAAGGCACGGATATTTGACCGTGTTCTTCTGTGTTGTGCTGCATGGACCTGCGATGGGCTGAACATCCAACTAAGAATTCCTACAAAATGTCTGACAGTTCATAATTTCAGAAAGATTTCTGAACTTGTACAGAGCATAAGGCCTAATTCGTGAAAGCTGAAGAAGAAGAGCTTTAAGGAATAGATCGATATGTGCCGTCCATGTTTGTAATTGATTGATTAATACGTAGAGTGGATGGCGACTGTGTAACAATTCATTTGGAAAGGAATTCCCCTAACCTGAAATGCCTGAGGCTACATTCGTAAGAAAGGTGAAGCCGACAAGACATGTTTAACTGTGTACAGATTCAGCTGTCTTCGACTGCTTATTCAACTTATTTGCAATAAAATCAATATTACATTTTTAGATGGTTTTTAAAATTTACCCTGTATGGAATTTTGTGTTCAGATTTAAGCTGGTATTCGTAGTGTGACAACGATTCCGACGTCTCGAAGAATATCCCTATTATCAATATGTGAAGTTTCCAAATTATCACTTGCGATGTTGTATATAGCCTTACCGATAATTTACTGTAATCCAAATATAATGTTGAGAAAGGTAATTGAATGAAAATTATGAATTAAGTAATCTTTCGTCTTGAATTATGTACGTCCGTGAGATTGAAGTAAGCCCTGAGTGAACATCTTATGAATTGTATATAACAGGCATGTTAACATTTCTTGCTTTTTCTCCATGTTGTTCTTATATCTTGTAGCAGAAATACGCCCTAAAATTGCTAACGTGTAGGGGAATATCTGATGTTGAGTAGGAGGTGTACTCAGTTTTTATTTAGCCTATATTTTGTTAAATATCACCATATCGAAAAATGTATCCAGTAGATGGTAAATTCAATTAGATCTGTTTTATACTATATATAAAGTACCTCCGTCCAATTTTATTCTTATCTTCACCTTTGCTATTATTTCTAGTCGACCATAACAGTTTTGACGGTTCGAAATCAACCTTTTTCTATCGATTCTTCGTTGTTTGACAAACACTTAACTCATATTGTGATCACTACATGACGTCAAGTCTGTAAGTAACTGAAAGTTAGTAATCTGGAGTATTTTGTGTCGGCCTATTCATAAGATTGTCATCATAAGTTAGCAGTTCTGTTATTTAGTACAATTTATTTAAAGAAACCGGAGGACGATTGACGGGCGCTGTTGGAAGTGCCTTATATCGTGTACCAGCTTTTCGTGCGATGAATCGTGTTTGATTAAAACTGGTGACCGCCGCCTGTGTGCAGGTACTACTACGACAAGAATATCATGACCAAGGTGCACGGGAAGCGGTATGCATACAAGTTCGACTTCCAGGGGCTGGCAGCGGCGACGCAGCCCGCCACAGCGGACCCGGCGGCCTACAAGTACCAGTCCGACCTGTTCATGTCCAGTTACCACCATTCGACCAAGCTGAACTTCATGAGTCCACACGCCGGTATCCCGTCATCATCAGGTCAGTGGCCTTTCTCAGTTGCTCAAGAAATTTCGTAATCCGATGGGTCATACTTGTAATCACTAGAGCCCAACTCTCGACCTCTTTCCTACAGGCTTCCAATTCAAAATGTTGTATTCATTTCTCATTTCCATAACTGTGTGCTACTAGCCAATTAATTAAAAATAAAAATGTTGCTAAATTTGTAGCAGATTAACTAGCTAAGGAACTTAACAACCTGTCTAACATAATAAGAAATAACTGAATAATTTAGTATACAGGTAGGACTCGAATGGGTTAGAATAATCCTACTTATTAAAATAGTTAGGTCTTTACAGCTATGACTCGATTTTATGGAATTATTTCGTGCACTTACTACGCGAAGTTTCAATGGTTATGCAGCCAAGGCTGGATGACGAGCACTCGTGTGTTTTCTTTGGAATCGGAGCAGTGTTGTTATCTAGCTCCTACTTCTTTCGAGCAGTTGCTGCATGGATCAATAGAATATAAACCCGTGTTCGCTAAACATGCGTAGCCTGGGGTCCTCATAGCAAATAACGCGTTAGTCTTCTATTCTGCCGCCTTCTTATCTTGTCTTCTTCGCCATCTTTTAACGGCTTCTATCGTAGCTTCTTTCACGATAGCACTGGTACGTTTAGGACAAGAGGGGCCAAACCACCATCTGAGTTAGTAATGCATTATGGCTTTCACGTAGCTTAAAGGCGTGCTGAATCTTAAGTTATTCGATTAGACGTTCAGTCCTTGGGGATTTTAGAGCCTTTTTTGTATATCCTGCTTGTAATGGGGAAGTACAGATTTGTCTTCTGAAATTGTCGACATTTTGCTTGTGAAAGTCGCATGCATGTGCGCTGGAATTTCCATTTGTAAATAACCGAGTTCTGGATACTTCTTTTGATACTTCCTTTCCTTTAATCGATTCTGTCGCTGTGGAGATATTGGCAGAAATTATATTTTAAAACATCGTAACTTACGTTATCACACCTTCCTTATATTGTAGCAAACATAACCTTCTGGTTTCATCATTCATTTGTCCTCTTACGACTCTGGGACAAATTGGTATGTACGTTATGTCAGTGTATGACAAATTCCTTCGAATTTTGGTCCAGTTCGAAAACAAAATTAGGAAAACATATGCTTGTTTCGTTATGCCCGTCCGTCCGCAAGTGACGGAACCAAACTACGTGTTTGATCTTGAAGATGGCTGTCTTCATGATCCAGGAGATGATGATGATGTAGGCAACAAGGAAAGTCCGACCTGTTCATGTCCAGTTACCACCATTCGACCAAGCTGAACTTCATGAGTCCACACGCCGGTATCCCGTCATCATCAGGTCAGTGGCCTTTCTCAGTTGCTCAAGAAATTTCGTAATCCGATGGGTCATACTTGTAATCACTAGAGCCCAACTCTCGACCTCTTTCCTACAGGCTTCCAATTCAAAATGTTGTATTCATTTCTCATTTCCATAACTGTGTGCTACTAGCCAATTAATTAAAAATAAAAATGTTGCTAAATTTGTAGCAGATTAACTAGCTAAGGAACTTAACAACCTGTCTAACATAATAAGAAATAACTGAATAATTTAGTATACAGGTAGGACTCGAATGGGTTAGAATAATCCTACTTATTAAAATAGTTAGGTCTTTACAGCTATGACTCGATTTTATGGAATTATTTCGTGCACTTACTACGCGAAGTTTCAATGGTTATGCAGCCAAGGCTGGATGACGAGCACTCGTGTGTTTTCTTTGGAATCGGAGCAGTGTTGTTATCTAGCTCCTACTTCTTTCGAGCAGTTGCTGCATGGATCAATAGAATATAAACCCGTGTTCGCTAAACATGCGTAGCCTGGGGTCCTCATAGCAAATAACGCGTTAGTCTTCTATTCTGCCGCCTTCTTATCTTGTCTTCTTCGCCATCTTTTAACGGCTTCTATCGTAGCTTCTTTCACGATAGCACTGGTACGTTTAGGACAAGAGGGGCCAAACCACCATCTGAGTTAGTAATGCATTATGGCTTTCACGTAGCTTAAAGGCGTGCTGAATCTTAAGTTATTCGATTAGACGTTCAGTCCTTGGGGATTTTAGAGCCTTTTTTGTATATCCTGCTTGTAATGGGGAAGTACAGATTTGTCTTCTGAAATTGTCGACATTTTGCTTGTGAAAGTCGCATGCATGTGCGCTGGAATTTCCATTTGTAAATAACCGAGTTCTGGATACTTCTTTTGATACTTCCTTTCCTTTAATCGATTCTGTCGCTGTGGAGATATTGGCAGAAATTATATTTTAAAACATCGTAACTTACGTTATCACACCTTCCTTATATTGTAGCAAACATAACCTTCTGGTTTCATCATTCATTTGTCCTCTTACGACTCTGGGACAAATTGGTATGTACGTTATGTCAGTGTATGACAAATTCCTTCGAATTTTGGTCCAGTTCGAAAACAAAATTAGGAAAACATATGCTTGTTTCGTTATGCCCGTCCGTCCGCAAGTGACGGAACCAAACTACGTGTTTGATCTTGAAGATGGCTGTCTTCATGATCCAGGAGATGATGATGATGTAGGCAACAAGGAACTCTGCAACGTTGGTAAACTTCTACCAGACTACACGGCGTAACAATGCAGAAGACAGCCATCTTCGGACTTAGAAACCTGAAATTCTACGTGTGTGATTTTTATCGGCTTGGCAGACCACAAAATTTTGTTGTGCTGTTATGGTTAAATTGATGATAGTATGTTTTAAGCCATATAAATAACAAACTCAATGTAAATTAAATCACAATTACTACAGTATGTTATTAAATGTTCAGTACCATATTAAACCCTTCTTAAGGATTTGGTCTGGTTATAAAAGTGGCCAAGGAGCGTATACGAATTTGACAGGCCTGCTCTATAGTGTCATATAATTTCGCCAAATTTTTTTGCAAAGGAATTACACTTTTAAGCACTGCGTTGTGTAAGAGCGAAGTGATGAGCGGTGCTAAATTACCGATCTGTATTCTGTTCTCACTTACACGTATGCGTATCGTAGATTTATAATCATTGCCTCTTTGCCGGATTAGTGACGATAGCAGATAGCCTAACAAATTGCCATAAGAAGAGCCGCAAGACTAAGGGAGGGGGTTGAGCGGTGAACCCGGGCCTCTTTTGTTATCTTCAACCCCTTGCAGAGTTATATGAACGTAATGGAAGCCAGTTGGCCATTGTTCTGAGGCCCAACATTGAAATGTCTCTCAACGTATTTTCCAGTGCATAACCCTCAGTCAAAATGTGTGGAGGCTAGCTATAGAATTCTATGGTCAATACAAACCTCCCCCTGCTGCTGTTCCTCTAAAAGGGCAATAGTTTTTGGATTTATATCTTATGGTCGCCGCGCAAAGTGCGTTGTGTGTATGAACGCGTGTACCCATTAAGCTAGGCCATGAAAAGACCCCGTTGTTCGCATATTATCATACGTTATCTGAATGTAGCTGCTTAACAAGCTTAGGCACAATAAAGAACAGTCACAATGCGTAGGATCAAGAACCTTACTTTAGCAGTTGATAGTCCCTCAGATGGTCACGAAATCACATTTAACCCGAAAATTCATTCCGTGGTCACCAGAGCCAGCAACGGACAGCAGGTGCATCCAGCCAGCATTCCCCCCCTCCCCATGTTTTATTTAAAGCCTATTTTGTTGTTATCCAACCGTCTGTCCCAATACCTTCCATTATAGTGTACTGCAGAAATATACGAAGTTTAGAAGTGCCAAAATTTGATGACATTCAGTGGCAGTTCATACAGAGGTTTACGAATACAGTTAATTGTATCTGTGACACTGAAGAAGGGGGACAGACGGTTTAGTATGCATTGTCATGCCAGAGAGAGCTATTTACAGAGCTCTTGAAAGTGTTCCTCGAGTAGCTGTCTTTGAAATGCATGGCGATTCCTGGTATTGGCAGGCAGGCAGGCACATCTCCGCCCGCCCTGTTTATTGTACTACTCATTCAAGTGACTGTAAAATCACACGCAGTTGTATATTTGAGCGTCCAAGTGTGTAGAGGGGGAGCTAAGCTGCCAGCACAGTCATCTGTCAATCGATAGTTCGCAATTTTTGACGGGAGGGGCTACACAGATAAAATAGGGTCGGGGTCATCAGTCACTCCAGCGGTCACTTTGTCCGAACGCAATCTCGTTTCTGAAGAATAATAAGAAAAATAATAGGCAGAATAATACTTGTACCCTCAAATAAAACTTTATGACTTTCTTTTGTGGGAATGATGTATTTTCTGGCTAAACAGATTGGATTTGAAATTGGTTAGTTGCTTTGGGTAATGGATTTAACGTATCCTTCGTATTGCACTGAAGCTAAGTGAAGTATTCGCTGAGCCTTGGGCCTGTTACCGATTTAACCTTGGTAGAGGTGCATCGCTATAAAAAAATACATGACAAGTTGAATGTTTTACAGTAAATTTTAAATCAGAGTATACATGATAGAGAATTTATGCAACAAATACCCTGACTTTCTTTCAAATTAGTTGTTGGTGTTTATAATCCCATAACACATTTATTCCAAATCCTCTAGCCCACATTATCTAATTTGTCCTAAGCAGTGTAAGTAACTTTGTTACGCGTCACTCTGTAAACATACTGCTACCTTCCGCATCTTTATAGGTGGTTAAGTGTATTGCAACTTCATTCCTTGTTATGTGTAGTTATCAGCATGGCATTTACAGGTCTGCTTGTGAAAAGTAAATGCGTATAGATATCATATCTGGAAAATGTGTACTCCAGTCATAACAAAGGTGTTCACCAAATTTTCCAGGACCCAAGGCAAGGAGAAGGTTATATAACCAATTTCCGATGAGTGTAATATTGTACATATGAGACACTTGAACTTCAGTAAGCATTTGAATGGAGTAGTTGCTTCCAACACGTCTTTGATACGGAGTTCGGATTCTTTCCCCACTCTCCCAATACGTATAAAAGTATTCTGCCCAACAATTCATTCCGCCCAGCTTAAAAATTCCGAAGTATCGGGTTACAATATTATTAATTCTTCGTATTCTTGATCCTAAGGTTCGATTCCTACGATTAGACAGAATCCTTCGATCTTAGGACAGACGGTATGACCCTTGAATGGGGGATGAGCCGATGCGACGGGTTGTAAATTGACAGAGTGATACAGAAATATGAGTGGGATTCCAACCTGCTGTCCGAGTATTTAGGTCGCCAGGGATGAATAAGAACAGTGTGTGTGTGTGTGTGCGCGCGTGTGCTTTATCGGTCAATGTAGGCACTTTTAAAAATTTTCCCACAGGAAATTATACTTCAATCGAGAAGGGCTGAATTGTGTGTTGAGCTGAATGTAGGCCTACATTAGCAGAACTGGATTTCATTTTTATTCCTTAGGTTCTGAAATTTTTCCATTACAGACTTAAAACCCACTTCTCTCTTTTCTAATTATATCCCGACCAATATCCCCCACTCACACCCTCGCAGAACTGCCACAATAACAAAAAACAGCCACCCAAAATCTTACAGATAAAAATAATTGAATTCACAACGAACTCGTGTAAGCATAGCGCTTCGCATTTTTTACTGATACAACAAAAAGTGAAAATAAACTCTTTTCTCTCCTCCAAACTTTCTTTTAAATGTAAAAAAGTATAACAGGAAACTAAGTCTGTCTGCCATAGCGTGACGTAGTGGCACAGAATAATCGAGTTCCCAGGAGAGAGAAAAAGAACTCAGTTAATTCCTGGAAGGAGAGGTGGCTGTTCTGTAGCGCCGAGTTTTCTGCGTTTCCTGCCGTCATTTGCTGCAGAATCAATCACGAATAAAGTTAAGAAATAATCTCGTAAAGAGAACTCTTGAATATATTTATTCCGTTATTTTCTGTTTGTCTTGTGCCAGACACTACTCGCCGCTGCTTCTACCTGCCAAGCTGTCAGACAATGTAAACTTTTTTCCCAGTTTATTTTAAATAAACTTTTTAAACTTCTTAAGTCTGACTACGAAAAACGAAGGACGAGAGTGTGTATACCACATTCACCTTGGGCGGCCCTTCGGAATGAGTCGGAGGTCTAGCCCCTCTAACATTTATCACCTCAGTATATAAAAATTATATTGTAGTAATTTTTTGATATAAAGTATACCACGAAATGTTTTCATCAAAATACTCAGGGATGTTGCATATGTTTTAAAAAGTTTATGACCACGGGCCCTAACTTTAGCGCAGGTTTTCATTGACGTTGCTTCCATTGGTTTATGGTGTCCGATTGATGTCAAGTATTGAACAAATATATTTTCTTCGTAAATCCAAACATTTGTAACTTCGATATTTTGGTTTCTAATGACAACAAGTTTGAAGATTACAGCGTCCCAGAAGACAGACAGTCATCTTCTTTCTTGTTAAACAACCTGAGAAACAAAATCTAATTAAGAACCCCGCATACCAAGATACACAATACAAACTACACGTGGTAACATTTCACGTATGTGTACGTTACGTTTTGGTTCCGCACGGTGTATCACTGCATTTTAAATGTTCTTAACCGAGTTACACACGAGTGTTGCTGGATAGGAAGTGAAGTCAGTGCGGTGTTCAGATGTCACAACCCCATCTGCACCCCTGTCACGTCTTCCATTCACTTTCGCCGTGAATGGGTTCTTAAAACTCTTAAAATTGCGAAAATAGGATGCTGTAATTTGCCACGAGAGCGTTCAGTGCTCCCGTCTTAAGACTCGGAATGTGATGAAGGTAGCTAGAAGAAGCACAAATGTTTAAATACCACATCCCTCGAAATCATGTCTCTGTATTCAGATCCTCGTAGCGGTCCTCAAAGAATCAAATATGGCTACTGAGATAATAAAAAAACTGCATACATGCGTAAATCTAAATTCCACAGGTAGTCAGGAAGTTAACATAACATTACAGTTTTTATTAGGTGGGTAATACAGATACTTAGAAATTTGTCAGAAGTTTGAAAACAGATGAGTAAACAGATTTTATTACATATCGTAATTGAAAGGACTGTTTGCCTTTAATTTGTTTCTCTTTGTGTTACTGAAAATTCATAGTAATAGTAAGGTAACACAGTTACAAAAAGTATATTAAAATATGTTATTGCCAAAAATAGGTTGTTGTTGGTACTTAGGATGATCATCGCCGTGGTTATGATGGCAGCAAGCATCTCTGAAACGTCTGCACATTTTGTACGACTGCATGGCGCAACATCCCAGAAGATACTTATCTTCCTTCTCGCCGCCGTGAGAACGTAAAGTGTCACTAATTGTTCTTTTTCTTTCCTTTTCACCTTTTTCGTCGTCTCCTTCTCATCCTCTTCTCCCTTTCTTCATTTCTCTCTCCCTGGTCCCTCTTTTCGTCCTATTTTCGTGTTGTCTTCCTTCCCACTCCTTTATATCTTCGTATCCTTCCTACAAGTCACCATCGTCCCTTCATGTCGCTTTCTTCTCGTTGCAGCCAGCATCTTTCCTTCGCCGACTTCCTACTGGACAAACCCGAGCGCCAACCTCTACTCCAACATCGCGGCGGCCTCCAGCCACTCGATGACGCACCACCCGAGCCACGTGACTTCACACCTCGGATCGTATCCGCACTATGCATGACCAGATCCCGGATGGACCAGGGAATACAGGCGACTGGCAATGTAAACTGCGCGCAGAGTAAGTGAGGAAGAAATGAGCATTTGCTTGCCAGATCACGAGGTATCTTCTCTGAGGAGTGCTGCGACAGTACTTTACATAGGCTATGGCGTATCTTCCTCCATTGGTCGAAATTTATCCTCCAGTTTATGCTAGACACCTTTTGAAGTTGGTGTAGCGTCGATTACCTACGACTCAATACATCACACACAATGACCGAGAAGAACGAAAAATTTACAAACGCGAGATTTGACAGGAAGACTGTCGGTCTTCACAGATTTGGTGAAGAATTGCTTGTTCTTTCTCATACGTTTGCTGATACCAATTTTTTTTAGATATTTATTTCATAATCTGAAGTACAGATAGAAAGATCTGCGCTTTGCCTTTGATAAGAAAATGCGAGAAATACGTTAATCTCGTACTTAAAACATTTCTTTCGCTGATTATAAAACATTGGGTCATCCTTGTATCCCAGTGTATAGACGTAGTGCTCATGTTTTTTCATAATACTTATTAAACGGAATTCGACGTGTAAATAACGCTAAAGCAAACCTTGCTACGTTATGATGAACTTTAAAATTCCTATATTTGGTCATCCAAATACGAACATTTATTAAAATAAATGTATTTAACACGCTTATTATTGTTTCAGTGGAAACCTTTTATTATTTTTGTCGGGAATTAAACACGGGTCTTCCTGGAATAGTAAAATTTCACCTGAAGGCGACTTACCTCAAATCTGAATACGTTTATGATTTTACTTTTTAGATTGGTTTTGAATCGTGGCATTACATCGCTTTCCTCATAACACAAGCGATATAAATGAATAATTGTCCTTATAAGATGCGATTCAATACAGAATTACTTTTAAAAATCATGAAGACAGGAAAATGCATATACTGTGTATTTAACGAGCAAACAAGAAAGTAAAAATAACATATTTTAACTTGTGACGATAGAACCGGAACTATGTTGGTATTCTCGCGAGGGTGTAAGCGTATTCCTGAGTTAAATATAATTTATATTTCAAACAGGCTATTTATTCCGAACTCCAATTAGTTATAGAAGCAAGCTCTGGTCCTCTTGATGTTTTGAAATTTAGTTTCTTTTGTTCCTTTATCAGATGACTTCGATTGCATTTTTCAATATTTTCTAACTAAATTAGTATCGGCAATATATTTACACATACTGATGATGAGGCCTGTGTTGTTAATAGGAAAATTAATTTTAACTTGCCGAATATGAGATTTTATTTTATATATTAGCATATTTGTTTACAACTGTATGTGTATCATTCATTAGTATTATTATTTTTGTATCTGATCGATCACATTTATGAAACTTGCATTGCTTTATAATTATTTACGTTATATTTTAATTTACGTTTACAACCTTTATGCCGCGTATTTATTTTATGGACATTTAAAGAACCCAGATTTCCTATATAGTAGAATGCAGCACTTTTTTTTCCTTCAAATATTGCACTGCCTTCTATTGCTGGCTCGGTCTGTTCATTCTGAGTATTTCTCCTCGGCGTCAGGAAATCCGCCATGCTGTGCGTATCAGAACTTGGTGCTAATAGTTTAATATTTGTTGTAAGTCCTAAATTCAGCTCCACCTTGTTTAAACATTAAACATTTACTTCTCAACCAGAAATCACTGTTGCGGTATTGACCTTCTCGTTCAAATAGAGCAGGCCACTCGAACTCATATGATTTCTGAGGTCCTACTCACTTGACGGGGAAGGAAATAATAGCACGGTAAGAGTGCTTAGAATTTAATTACACACTAAATAATTAATTGTAATAAAGGTTAATTTATGTTTCATTAATTAGTTATGTTTTATAATTTTAAAATATAATTTGATTTTGGTAATAACAAGCGTGAGAGAAGAATTTCAACGTCCTTCTTAACCATCATTTCATCATTGCTTCATAGCGGTGACCACATTAATAAACCGTCGGTCCTAAGTTAGGGGTTTCACTTCTGACCTGGCACTTTACTGGTCTCGGTGTAAAAGTTGTTTTATTCAGTCAAATACGTGGTTTATGTCGACTTTGTTATGAGCATATTCATATCTTTAACGTGATTATTTTATGATCTATACATAGCATGCACAGTTAATTTAATTTTACTATTTGTTAATTTATTTATATTTTAATTGTATTTTAACTGCTCAAATTAATTGAATTATTTGATACCGTTAGATTGCAGAAAAACACCAAGGCAATTTACGGTCTAATTCTGCTATACAAAACATAGGCCTACACACACACACACACACATATGTATATATACAGGTGACTTTTCTTTGTTTTTGAACGTCGTAATTGTGAGCGCCCGAGAACTTGCCTACTTATAACTGAATGGGTGTGAAAATAATCTTCTTTTCTCGTATCTTAATACTGAGCAATAACGTTCTGTAGGTATTCCAGGAAAAAGAATGTTAAAAACAAAGTAAGCAGTGTTTGTAGTATTATTTCTACAATTTGCCAAAACATTCTAAAGCCAATACTGGTTTCATTCACAACAAAAATAAATTTATTTGTCTGAATATACGCCAGCTTTTTGTCATGCTGCTATGGCAGTGAATACAGACAGCTATATTACGAATAAGTGCTTAACAGGGTAGAATGAAGAATTGTCCAGGAAGAGGCCAGCGGTTACTCAAGTACCTCGGACTACCTGGCGATTCTTCACACCGCCGCGCACTATGACTGTGAAAGTTTAAATTTTTGTCGTCTCCTTCCTGTGTGTTTGGTAAACAGTTGATAAACCGTGGTTGTCGGTGATGAGCTCACGCACGCGCGGTAACATCTGCATCAACCAAACGTATAGACGAGACACCAGGGTATCATAAGTATATCAATTTTTTCAGTAAGTCATGAAGGACTTGTCACGAACAAATAAAGAAAAAAATATATAATTGGGCGACAGCGTTGAATAAATACGGCAGGTAGAAACTCTGTGGTGAAAACTAGTCAGTGCCCTCTGAGACACGCCGTCTCTAGTCAGTGATCGATTTGGGGGTGCAGTAGGGGTCCGTGGTGTGAACTTTGTGCCTCGAAGATTCAAAAGAACTCTCAAACATAAGCAGTTTTCTCAATCAACAACGGAGGAGAGGATTGGTAGGTTGTTCACCAATCACCGTCAGTGTTGTCCTGAGTTCCTTGTTCATTGTAATACTCATTGTTACTCACGATCTCATAAAATCTGTACTCATTGAGGGGGTCGAAGCTTCGCTTTGCGCATTTCGCATAGCGTTGTGATTTGTTTTTCCGCTACCGCAATCATTAGTATAAAGTAACTGTTTCCCCTCATGTGATGTTTTCATCTCTTATAATTTTTAGACTGTTATTAATGTACATACACATAAGTACTTAGTTATGTAAGGTAATTGTTCTTGAAGGGTTGTGGTGTTTTCTTGTATGCGACTAATAAGAGTCCTTTTCTGTACCAACTTGTCAACCCATTCCCTCTGGTGTAAGTAAGTGGATCTGCCGATTGCGTAACAGTTAAGGATCTGAACATACACATGATTCATTACGTACGCGAAAAATTAAAGCCTAGAAAAAATCTGCAACCAGGAGTTAACTTGTATCTTAACGAAAAAACTTTTTTCAAATGTACTCCAATCAAGATTTGAAGTTGAAAGCAATGACAGTTTTGTGAAGCAGACTCAAGCAAAATGTCAGCAAAAACGTCCCGGAACAAGTCTCTTAAGCAAACTGAAATCAAATCCCGAAGTAAGAAGGACATTATTATCAACTATGATATTATAAATCTGAATCATTCTCTTCCCTGCATATTGTGACAAATAATATGCAGTGGAATTTAGTAACTATCAGCGGAAATTGCCTACTGTTTATGCATAAAGTGTGAATGATATTTCGACGTGTTTGTTTCTTGTGCCGCACTGCGTTAGGTTTTCGTTGAAATTAAGTTTGGAACATCGTACAGCGGAATGAACATCGGAAGTGAATAAGATGCGCTTACTTGCACCCAGTCTTCAAATTCCCGAAAAGGCCACCATGTGTCTTGGACGTGCAAGTTTCTGTGTGATGTCCGCTGCTGCTGTTCAAGTAAATGCTGGTGGGAACGGAATTGTTAAGGAACTGGGCAACGAGTTTGTCGAATGAATGGAATAATTGAGTAGGATTTAAATAAACTTTAGTATAATTCAGTTGTATACGTTACGACTTTAAGTGCAGCCTCCGAACGTTAGTAAATTGAATCAAAAGAAACTTATGTATTTTGGCGTTTTGTTCATGGGCGAATATATCCAGAAGCAATTCGCTCGGGTCAAATGTTGGTACTAAGCTTAACTGACTGCTCTTGGCCAAAGTTTCAGTTCGGTTCAACTTGGTCTCCATTCACGACGGCAGTTCCCAGTTTCTTTATGATTGCGTCCCTCTGTCAAGCCGTTCTTATCTCGGAGGCCTTTTCCTTGTTCTAGTCCTATCACAATAGTCACTAAGTTCCAGTAAAACGTGGGAAACACAAATGACACTTTATAAATGTATTATAGTCACCCAGTGTATAAACGTCAGCAACCGGTCTTGTACGCTAAACATATTTGTGGATTTTATTGTATAAATGTTATTACATGTTATTTACCAAAGACATTGGCATAGAGGAAATTATAAACCAAGTATGTTTTGGTTTTGTAACAAAAAGGTCAACACTTTGTTTTATTTGTGAATGAACCATAACTTTTTCTTCCTGCTCCTCATTCATTGTTCCTTCTTTCTATTTATAGCCACTAATGCAGGCCGTCCAGATACATATGGACCGCGTGTTAACGCTCGACCAGTAAGCATCGATGTTTTGATACAGGCCTCTCTAATCTTATCGACATGATGCTGTTAGTTGAAGAAATGGAAATACGTATCTTAACTGTACAATTTATTACAGTTGCTGCTGTTGTTATGTGAGTATAAAGAAATGGACTAATTGTAATACAGTTATAAAAATGCCAGAAGTGAGACTGAACCACAAGTTACAGACTTCTGAAAACTGGCTTGTCGCACACCTGACTTCAAAACGATTCCCTTATATTAAGTCCTTGTTTAAGCAAATCACTGTGAAGGGAGAAAATAACAAGATTGCAAGTGGTACAGATATAACGGCACTGTATCAAATGTACGCGTTATTTATTAAACCGAAGCTCTCGAAATGACTATCTTCAGAATTTTCACACGCAATTCAGTTTATATTTTTTCGGGATATTTACCTTTGTATAGTTAATCACAAAACAGTCTTTCGTTCTTTGCTTTTAAACAGTTGTCTACTTTACGCTTTGCAAAATAAGCGTTTGTTTATCTAGCAATACATTTTATTTCACAATTGTAAAGCAGAAATACTAGGATTGATAACACGTTTGTGGAGAACACTAAGATCATGGTGCGAGAAGCTGTTGGTACAAAGGGACTTACTTACGTTTAGTGAGACTTTATTATAATTTAAGTAAAATTTACATCTCCGCCTTGACGATTAAATTGTGAATTGCTTTTATAAACATGTTATAAATGAAATCGTAATTACATTACAGACCAGTGTGAAAAAAACAGAAACGGGATATTTGACTTCGTAGTGGTTGCTGCGTTGGATGTAAATGCCTGTAAGACTTACTACAGTGATATTTTATAAACGTCAGACTGGCCACAGAATCCAGTGAACTAGTGTGTGAAGGAGAGACGCAGTACTGAAGAGGACCTCCATAAGCAGGTTAGAGCAACACTTGTCATTACTTTCATACAGTTGTTTTGTTTCTCGAAAAAATTGCAAAAATGCTTACCTGCGTGTTAGTATATTTGCATTGTAAATTATCATTTATTGACGTACTTATTCATCCGTTTTGTTTTCATCAAGGCAGCGCATTTTGCAGTCTAACGTTCGTGGGGGTAAGACAATAAAATTAAACTTGTCAGTTAATAGTTACATTCAAAGATCTGTGATTGCTTTAATGAAAATAAGTCTGCACGTTAACGTGGATTTGTCGATATTTCTCAGTAGTGCTGGTCATATCTGTTGCTCTTTAGAGTAATTAACTTTTTAAGGCCGGAGCTGATCTAATACAAAAAATGACTTGTTAACGTTGTTTAAGAAAATAATCCATGTTTACAGTGACAATCGTACGAAACCCACAGATACAAAACGCAGGTTTGCTGATTATTAAAGCAAGTTGTACATCTAAATACCACTAGGCTTTAAAGAGTTAGGCTTAATAGTAAAATATATAAACTTACTTTCATTTCACTTTATTGTAATTACCAATTAAGACATTTATAGGCCTGTTACTAGTAGACATGCAAATATTGTTTCTGCTTGCATTCGGTATGCAGTGAAATACATTTTAAAAAGTCAGTCTTCCCATCCGACCGTTAATTATTTTCAACTCTCGAGACAGCCTCAGACCTGCCTTGATTTTTCAATTTTTATGTTGGCTAATTAATTTTGTTTTTAACAACTTCTGTAAAGCGTATAGCCCAGAACGTTTTATATTTTCGAGCATGTAAAACAATTTGGCATTCGCAATGTAAAGACGTATTTACCTGAT
>NW_019059768.1:17070-30648 GCF_000696155.1 Zootermopsis nevadensis | reverse complement strand
GCGATGAGCTTCACATTTAGTCAGAGCTCAGAGACAACAAATGCAGATCCTATAGAATATTTCTGGATTAAAGTATTGGAAAGCAGTCACTTGGGATACCAAGACGGATATTGAAGGATAACACTGAGAAAGGTATTAGGAAGGTATGTTGTGAGGATGAAAGTTTATGCAAGTGATTCAGAATCGTGTCCAGTGATGACCTCTGACATTATCGGCGTTGAGTTCTCAAGCTCTGCTACCATGTATTAGTTTGTTTCCAGTAAACCCTCCATTTTGCTGTGAAACACCTGAGACGCCATTGAGAACTCCTAGCAATAGGTGGAGCTGGATTGATATCCTTTAGCGACGTGTGGAGCCCCCTTCCGGCGTCTCATTAACCTATCGTGCAACAGAATACGCGTGACATGCGCGTGATAAGAAAGGAAGGGTGATCTGAACAACGAATCGTGACTTCCATATCCGTGACCTGCACCCTCGTGCATCCAATAATAATAACCACCCGCTCCACCCTCAGTCCCTCTGCAATCTTTTTCCATAAGTCATAAAATTTTCTTTCTTTCTAAAGCCAATTTTACTTTGAAACGGACAGCAGTGTGAGCTGTCAGCGGACTTCAAATTTTGACATCGGAAAACTTTTAACACTCGTGTTGGAGGGAACCATCCCCAGAACTCATTAAATATTGCAGTTTCTTTGAACCAAACTCCAGTTCTGTTTCACACACTACTAAGATCAGAAAAGGACGAATGATTTCAGAGTCTCATGAGCACTCGCTGTTATTTCTAGTGCTTCTTTCACTAATTCATTAACTGAACGCACAGGGGGAAATGCGTGAACGTTTAATCTGTTTAAGAACTTGACAACTAATGTAATGTCATTTCTAGGGCCACAGTCTGTTCGCTCAAAAATGATAATAAATAATGAATTTGTAGAACAACTTTGAAGGTTTAGTATCTTGGGATGCCAAATACCGTTTCTAACGGAAGAAGATAAAATTTAACCATACGTGCGGAACAATTAGAAGGTCGTTGAAAAGGAGTGCTAGAACGGACACCGAAATAAAATCATTTTATAAAATTATATAAAACATTGAAGCATGGGCAATGACAAAGAAAGGCCAGAATCATATACCGGCAGCTGAGGTGAAATTTGTCAAATCTATGACGAGTTATTTTCTATTAGATAAAAATAAAAGTGAAGTAAAACCCAAATGCTAAGCCCAAGAAAATAAAAATCTATTGCTTTCACATACAGAAAGGCATGGGAATATTGTCTTAGAGTAAGTTCAATTCATAGATCAAGAGATAGATGGTCAAAACAAATTTTGGATTGTAAATACTGCACCGTGACAGTTTCGTTGTTTAAATAAAGGGCTAGGAGCTGGAGGAGCGGGATTCGGTTCCCGGCAACGGAGACTGGTCACAAAATTCCGCATCCTGTGTCGAACTCCAAGGTTCATTACTGTGCACGTAAAATCCACCAGCATATCTACCCTGAGTGACTTCAAAGCAGTTCACACCCTATTTCCTTTTGATCCATCTTCCTCTTATCCTCTCATCTACGCCTCTAAACGGTCTCTTCTCTTCCGGTCTTCCGACGAAAAATCTGCAGGACATTTTTCATCAGCCCCATGCACGCTACATTCCCCTCTCACCCCCTTTGATTTAACCACCCTAATATTATTTGGCGATGAATAAAACTTATGAAATTCCTTATTACGCATTTTTGTTCATCGTCTCGTTACTTCCTCTCTGTTTTCCAAACATTCTCCTCAATACTGTGTTCTCAATCACACCCAGCCTGTGCCCTTTACTTAAGAAGAAATATTAGTTTTCATCACACATACATTCTTTTTAGATAAGAGATGGAAGCTAAATGATACAGGTTTGAAAGTGATGATCACTTCTCGAATTCAGTGTGCTCTTTAGATTCTGCTTCTATGTGATGAGAACTGACATATTTTGAAGGATTTTTTTTGTCATAGACTTTGTTTACTCTGAGTTTGCTTCTGTACCAACCCCCTTACTAGCGTGACATGCAGTTTCTGTGTTTTCTTTATGAAAGGTACATTTACGCAATAAATGGAAGTAGTTCCTTCCGCATTCTTTCCCATTCATTGTTCGTACTAATCATACGGCCTATGTGTCTGAGCGCAGGTGATTAAATGTGTGACCGCGTCATTATATAAACGTATAAACAGAGTTTATATTTACAACATCACCCGATGCCAGCCGCATACAAAAAAGAAAAAGAATCAATTCACAGCTTCGCATTCCAATTACCTTCCTCCTGCAACTTGTAACATTGTTAAGAAGGTTGTGCTTTGCTCCATTCCGGGCATGTTCATAGCGGTTTGGAGCCTCCCAGGGTTCATGCTTGCTGCTTTAGTCGCCCTTCTTCCGCAGCTACGTTCCCTACGTGACGTGATTGCATTAATCACCACTGTAGAGGGGGTGGGGAAGATTGCAGAACGAAGGAGGGTGGCTTATTAGAAACAAAGGGGGTTGTCTCTGTCTTCTGGACCTAAACATAATGGTGCTTAAAAGTCGCATTATTAACAAGGGCTGCGGGTTTTGCATCGTCTTCTGTTACATATTCATAAGTTCTTAACGACGCTGTGCGACAAAGGACGTAAAAACTAACAGCATCTATTTAAACCTCAACTCTCTCACCACACCTCTATATTCACACACACCCCAAGATATTCTATGTATTTTTTGTCTTTCCAGTTCACTGCATAATTAAGTTGGGACAGAAAAATAATCATGCAAGTGTTTAAATTATAATGACCCAGTAGCGCGTGTTGCTTTCATACAGGAGATTTTAATCTATAACCTCGATGAGAATTTTAAAGAGCTTTTTTACAATAATTTACATGCTCATTTCCAAATATTTATTTGCTGTCATTATCAATTCCTGGTCCAAACTTGGTCAGAAAGCCTCAAGGGCAGAGACCCGTTCAGACATCTGTGATAATATTAAAAGCTTCAAGACACATTACAATTTACCTTATAGAAATTGGGCGTAAAGTTAATATGGATTTGTCTGACTCAGGACAGGTACTAGTTAGGGGTTATATAAACATTGATTGTACAGAACGTTTTGGTTTCATTAAAGCAGGGAATACCATGCATTAGCTAGTTAGTTAAATTCGTGAATTATACCTTCTGTTGCCTCCTTCGTATATGTCTATTCTTTCATCCTGAATTTTGCCATTAATATGTTTTATTTTTCAGCTATCAGGAATTAGACAGGCATTTTGGCCTGTTCGGGTTCAGAAATATGTCTGACATGAGTTATCCTTTAGATCTGGCAGATGCAACCTGCAGTTTGCCGTCGATTTTTATCCGGTCCGCGTAAGTTTTAGTCATTAACACGCTAACTCATGACTCTGGTCTACTTTATGTGTTGAATGTGAAGGCGTTTTATTATTTTTTTAACACTGACAGATCAATATTCTTGGTTCACCATCACACTAGCCTTAATGTTTCGATTACTTGTAATAACTTGTTCAATATATATCACGACCCACGACCAGAGGGAACTAAATCCGACCCGAGGCTACTTAAATGTTACCCACGTCTGCTTTAGGCATTTGGTAGAACACCCTGAATGGGGGATCAGATAGTTGCGAGATATTTATCAATACAGGACAACACGAAAGAGAGGAATGTGTATTACATCCATACTAAAGCCATAATAAAGCAAATCGAATACGACACAAGTGCGCATGTTCATTTATGAAGATGTAACTTCGAGAACGATAACTGTAAATTTCGTAAACACAGAATGATGATGATGATGATGATGATGAGTTTAGTTTATAATAAAATCTTTGAAAAGAGAGTCAACGTTTCACGGGATGAATATCCACGTGTCCATATTTTTGTAGAGTCTAACGTTTGTAGGAATGACCCTTATCTTTCCCTTGTGACGGAAAGGGCGACGATAATTGAACAATCACTACTCAATTGACAATCGCCACATTGTTGCTAAAGGAACCATGTTACAAAGAAACCGATCGGTATTCTGAAAGTGGACGTGACCGAAAGCAGCAATACAGTGAGGGGTAGGTTGGGTTGCATTGCACGCAGGAGCTCTCGACTTCTGGACTGCAGATTTGTAGCACTGTCTCTCGAGTACACAATGGGACATTGTATGTGCAAGCAGGGCATATATCTAGAACCACTTTTCTTCTAAGGGATCGAGATTATGTCCCTTTCGAAGCTTCTTGTCATAAATTATGAAATTTGTTGTTGGCCTAATGTTAACATGTTCGGAAACAAATGTTTAACATGAATCGTTCGATTAAATCGGCAATCATCGTATTTCGCTACCTTCAGTATTGTTATATGTTGGGTAGCAGAATATTTATTATATTTACTTTATGTATGTATGTATGTTTTTGGGTATGTGAAGTTTCTTTTGTACTGACTTAGTAATTAGCCTCTGTAGCTGTTGAGTTAGCATGTTAAAGTACGGAATTGAATTATTTTCACACCAACTTAAAGGGTATCTGTTCATGATGCAGGGACAAATTTTATCCCTCAGGATCATTACATAATAACTTATGGAAAATCAACTTGAAATTAACAAAATTCTACGTTAAGACTTTCCTCAAGTTGCATCTTAGTCCCAGAATAGCCGTCTTTTGTATATCCGGGCAGGAGTGTTCACAAAGGATAAAATGTAGGTGCTTTTGATGTGATTGCGAAAAACTTCCACTTGCACCAGTAACTGTCGGTATAACCTTCGCCTTTCACGTGGGCTGTGTTTCAAGCAGTAGGTTTTTCAACATATGTCCTGCTTCATTCCTTATTATGCTTCGTGCAGTCAATGTAGATCATAAACTAGTAAACATATTGCTATTATTTTTATTATTGTTATTTCAGGTTTACACTGGCTTTCCACGTGAATATATTCATAACTTAATCAAGAATAGAGCAAAAACTCAATTTTATTTACAAGATTAAATCCGTCTTGTGATATAGCATGTTCCAATTCTTCAAGATGTACCATAGTATGTGGGATTATTCCTGTTGTTGATGTTGCAAATGACGTGATTATCACCTTTCCAGTCTCTGCACATATCTAATTTCTTTTGTCGAATTCTCATAATTATCAATTCTTTCCAAACAAGTTCCATAAGAATTCAGTCTACTGCTTAATTCCAGTGTGACGTCAGTTAGACATACCTCCAGTACACCTTACTTGTTGGCCACAGTAATTTGATGCGTAGTAACTGCTTAATATTATTATTTATTGTTTGTAATTACATATTAAACTAGCAGACCTGGGTCAAGCCAGTTGTACTGTACGTGCAAGAAACTCACTCGTCGTTCTTGCATGATCCATGATCAAGGCGTGAGATAGCCTCTTCTTGCTTTACTCTGTCCTGTAGTGCTCTCTAACAGCGCCTTTCCTTCTCCTCAACTAACCATTCTGCGGATGTTGAGGTTCTCCTTAGCTCGAAGTCCAATAAAGGCAGCACACAGTGTTTATAAAGTGATGTAATTATCGCTTTCACTGTCAACCTCTGGGAATGGCGTGTCCCACGTTACCATCAGTTACTTTACTGTTCTTCATTATTAACCTGT
Source organism: Zootermopsis nevadensis (assembly GCF_000696155.1). The sequence continues at coordinate 25,053 of NW_019059768.1, read as the reverse complement.
TTTCTGAAGTTACTCCCAGTAATAATGTAAGAAACATCAATTGTGAAGTTTTTATTCTTTCTTTTCATGTCTCCCATGATCGAGTGTTCACTTCAAAGCAAATAACTTATTTTGAATAAAATATTTTGTAGCTATATAAATTTTATCTGTTACCGCTACATCAACCTATTTAGTAAATCCTCTTCTTCTCCGGCTTTTTGAAGCCCGATCAGCGTTTACGCAACCGACGTAAGCAGCGGCCTGGAAAATAAGGCGATCTTGACTCGAGTGTCACTGGAGAAAAGAGAGAGTCTGTTACATTGGGGTGGACCTGCTTCTGATTTAATTTTTGTAACGTATTACGTGATTACCGTTGAATTACGATTTAAGTGGTGCACCATGATCGTACCTTCTGATCTATATATCTCCAATTTGTCTTTCTTTCGTAGTCTCTTGAAGGAACTCCCACTGAAAATCGCATGTGTGCTGGTTATATTCTTGTTTTCTCATTGTAGGAGAGAGTGCTAGGTGTCTTATGAAAAAAGTTGGAGCACATCGTCCTTCTGTCCGCACTCAGGGCTACAGTTCTCAAATTTCATGGCCGATTCCGATAGAACGTCAAACCTGTCGTAAATCTTATCGAGAGCAATTTTGGTTTTGTATGATTCGTTTTAAGATCCACATCACTTAAGGACCTAAAGACATTCTTATCTCGTATCAGAAATTATAGTAATCCATAATTTCATATGCAGTACTATGATTTATACAGTACTTTGCATAAAACTCAGTTGTTTAGAGTGAATCACCAGTACGGCTACAATTACAGTACTTTCTAAGTTTGTTCCGTTGAAGTCGTTGACCATACTCCTAATGTCGAAATGCCATGTAGCTGTTGTCTTCTTCATTTGCAATACGGTACATTGTATATAACTAGACTGCAGACGGACGTCATACGGAAACGAAACGCATTACGCGAAACATGCCAGGAGTGTATTTGTCCCTTCTCCATGTTAATCTGGACAGTGGACAGTGGACAGTGTGCAAAGAAAGTACTTCCATGATATGAACTAAGACCACAATAGTCCTCGGGATTGTGCGAGGTGTTACGGTCTGCCAGAAGGGCCGCGTCCCCTCGCGCTCACTGGGCCGGTAAGCGTATGTCGCAAATAAGTGTCAAACGCTGTTTCTGGAACGCTGGCCGATTAGCCTTCAGACTGAGACCTCAAGGAAACAAGTACGTAACGATGAAAGCTATGAATAATTCTGACGACTTACAGGTCATCCATAACATACTCCATAAAAATAACACGTTCTATTCCAAACAAAATTTGTAGACGTGTGTGTGTGTCTTCAAACTAATTTCACGGTCCAAGTTAGAACTCTTCATCAGCTGAAAGTATGAGAATTGCAAAGAATAGAGTTGACTTACAGAGATGTTTTAGGTATTAGTCTCTTAGTTAAGGGAACCACTAGTAACTTTTCACTTCCAGCAATCCTCTATATCCTGGTGCTTCCTGATTTTTATTCAAAGGTACTCAAATGTATGTAGTTTTGTTTTCTTCTGTGTTTTATTTTAATTAAGATGTGAGTTTTATTATTGAGAATTGTATTATTTGTATTAACATTTACACATCACGTCACACACAGTTCATACATCCTATTCTTCAGTATTGTTAACTATGTGGTAAATATTTTTCTGTTGAAGTTTGTAGCTTACGCTCTGCTGCAGTTCTCTTGTCACTGTAACGTGACAATGTATTAATACATAGATATTTGTTCCTTGCAACAGCGAGCAGGCAACAGTTTGTTTCCGGTGTTGTTGTTCATGTTATTTAGAGGTAAATTGCTTGGAGACAGAAGTTAACAGACCTGTGTGTGTGACACGAAATCAAGTTGAGAAATAAAGTCGTGAAAAATATATACTCTGTATATAATACATAATTTGATATTACGTATTAAAATTACAGATACCCTGGAACAACACTCACTAACAAAGAGAAAAGAATTTCATGTTGAAATAATGATAAGACTAAATTTTTAAAAAGCGTTTTTATTCATTTCGAAACCTGTTATTGTTCCTTCTGGTTTCTAAGACAGTAATTTCTCTGGCTGTTCTGTACGAGTGCAAATCGGGGTATTTTATTTGATGGAATAGCATGCATTACAAAAACGTTTGAAAGCATAATGTTTAGGAACATATTTTGGTGTAAGTAAGGGAAGAATAAGTGCCAACCCAGCATCGTGAGGAAATTGGGGAGCTACAATGGGTAACGTAATCCGGTCATGAAAACTAGCAATGGCTGAGGGTTCGTCATGCTGACCACACGTCACCCTATATCTGGTTGGATGATCGTTCACCTCTGCTTAGGCATGTGAACGTGAGGCCAGCAGTCAAGCTAGTCGGCTTTGGCTCTCTGGAGCTGTTACGCCACGGATTTAATTTTTTAAGGGAAGAATAATTCAAGATGTGACAACAAGGGATGGTGTGATTTATGTAGGCCAGACAATATCGTTGTGAAAGTACAATCTAGACGGGTGCGGTGAGCTAGGAATGGAGATAAAGAAACAAATACAAAGTCTTAGTGGGGAAGCTTCTTGGAAAATGTCTACTTGGAATATCGGAACAGAGACTAAAGCATTACATTAAGAAGGACCTGAAGAGAACGAGTTTGAAAATGGGAGGTGGACGGAACTGAGACAGGTTCGCGTCTTGATAGTAGCGGCAGGTTGTATGTAGTTGTTGTTGTTAGTAGCAGTAGCAGTAGTAGTAGTAGTACCGGTAGTTACTTGTGGCAGACACGCCCCTCACAAGGCGGCGATAAGCGATCAACACGGGCGGGTGGAAGTCTTAGAGATCGATCCGCTAGCACCGTGCCTTCCCACCCCCACACCCCAAGGGCAATTTGAGAATTCTGCGGTCCGGACGGTCTGCTCCGTTGCTCACTGACAGATTATTTCATTTATAAGAAGAGTTACGTAATGATAAGATTAAGAGCACCTAGTCTTTGTCTAGGATTGCTAGACCCTTACGTAATTTAATGACGTTTCAGACACAAAGGTAAAATAGCGTTGAATTATGTCAGAATGTTTACCTACCGTCGATATAGCGGTTTTATGGGGGCTACTGAGATTGACCGGACATGTCACAGGGGTTTTATTAATGCTGGGTCTAAAGTTCAAATTAAGTAGAAGTCCACATTGTAGGACTCGGTCATTATTGTCTATACCTATTTGACTTTTGCCGTGTTTATAACAATGCGGTTAGCTGTGTCCTTCTTCACCTTGTTTTCCACATGGTATTGGGCCAGTGAACTACTCAGGAGTCTGTCAGTACTTACTTCTTTAAGAACTTCGGACCAAATTTTATATAATTTATTTTGATTTATTTGACAACGCTGTCAGTAGCCGATTCTGCTGCAACAAACATAAATATTGATGGGTTTGACATGTAGCTCTGATTGAGGGGTGACAAGCAATTCTTGCATAGTTTTGATAGGGATACCGCTTACAAAAACGTCACTTGGAAAACCGTAAACGAATTAGAGAATAACATCAAGGTGAATCTTAAGGAAACGGATTGCGAGCTTGGGTGGAAGATGAAACTGGCTGAGGATCGTGTCCAATAGTGGGCTTTGGTATTAACGGGTTCTGCTAAAGAAAATTTAGTTACGCGGTTAGTTTGTTAGATGGTAAGCAAATAGCTGCTTCGTGAAATCGAAAAGTGCATCAAAATTGATGTCATAACCTTCATAACGACTCTCACTGTCGGGCGTGCAACATACAGAAATGAAAACGTAAATTTGTTGCACATTCGCATGTTGCCTGGGAGACGATCGATCAATTGAGATGAATGTGTCGATTGTCACTGATTGCGATCCCCTGCCAGCCCTTTCTGCTCTCACGCGATGTTTTCATTTCCATTGCAGATAATTATATTCACTCGTTTCTTAAGCACACCAAAAACCAATCTTAAAATTTATATATTACCTAAATTATCAGGCAATACCTGAGAAAGGTATGTCGTATTGTGTGGAGAACAAAGTGAACGAAGAAGAACATTCATATTGGATACCGCACCGTTGTATTTGCCCCAAAGTTGCTTGAAAGAAACACCAAAAATTGGATGTAAAGATTTATTTTGTTAGCAACATGCTTCGGCTCGCCTGGGCCATAATCAGGTTCATATTTATTATTGCTTACAAAATGTGCTGATTCTTAAAGTGTTTAGTTGTATTGGTGTGATGAAATGTAGTTAAAATTATGTCGAAGTGAAGTGCGATTAATGAAACTTGAAACCTTGTGGTATCTTCGTAGTTTAAATCATAATTTTATTTTTTTCTTTGTATGTTTGAGACCAGAAGATGCAGATTCCCATTGAGAAACTAAGTAATGAAACAGGCCTACATATGGTACACAAAGTGCAAACTCGGTTGCTTGTAGTGTCTCCTTGCAAGTTGCCGCTGTAATTTATCTTTTTTCCCCATAACACATGTTCAGTGGAATCTGGAGGACCTCGGCGGAGTTCCGGTCACGGGGCGCGCCCACACCAATTTCCTCTTCCTGAGCGCGACGTCGTGTGCCGGAAACCCGGACCCCCGGACCGGACTCTCCGGCGAGCCCTGTTCTCTGCTTCACTCACATCTCAAGGCAGGCCGCAAAACACACTTCCCTCGTCTGGGCCTCATGCCCAGCGCTTCCACGGCAGTGATAATAATGGCTAGCGTAAAAATCTGTTGTTGGTTGAAACACCTACTTTTAATTACAAGAATACTGTGTTGGATTTTGCGCATTGTCTGGGGTAGGCCCATATCAGATTACCTTATACCAGACTCGCCCAACCTGTAGCTCGCGGGTAACGTGTTGCCCGGGACACAGTGTTATGTTGCCCGCGGAGACATTATAAATTTCTGAACGCTGAGTGAAGATTGTCTTGACATTACTCCTTAATTCTTTGAAGTGTCAAGTTCATCTGAACAACTTCTAGCGACTCAGTTCCTCCCTCAAAGAAAACACTATGTGTCCAAATTACACATATAATTTATATCAATTGGTAAATGCTGTTTGAGAACAAAACTCTACTTGTTTTGAGAATCTAAAGAAATTCATAATAATTGTCTCTACGGACAACATGCAGAGGTTCTAAAAGAAGAACAGATAACATGCTCTGTGAAAAACAGGAAATTTATTGTTTCAAAGCAATGCAGTGAATATAACTGGAGAAAATTCAGTTAAGAGGAACGTGACAATTTGACGTTTTTGATAATGTTAGTATAATTTAGGTTATGAGGGTTGAGAGTGTACGGCACATACGCAAAATAATTTTAAAAAATATGCTCTATAACGGAAGACAAAGACAATGGACGATAATATTGGAAAGAAAATTGGCTGTTGTGACCTATATTGAGTCATGATAGTGCGTACGTAAATGTCGGTGCCTGCAGTCTGTTGAGTTCAGTTAACACAGAAGCTTCCTTTTGATAGTCGCAGAATCCTGAAACAAATGGGATCTCGAAACCAGATAAGTATTATCACTCGGCTGTCATATCGGGGAGCGATATGCTGCCTTATCGTGAGTATTTCGACGACAAAAGTCGATAAAAAAAACTCATTTCATTTCCATCTCCCCCCTTTTTTATAAACAGTTCGAAAATACAAAATGTTTGATATTCCAGATACAAAGGGAAATAGAAAACACAGACTATGTAGAATTCCCCCGGGGGAGTCGTGTCACGTATTTTTGTTTTATAAACCTCTTCGCGCAGAAAGAGCTGTGTGCATTATTCCACCACTTCCATTCCTATAAACCGTAAAAACGCAAAAATTATGACTTGTCATTTAGTCGATTTCGACACCGATTACCTTACCTACCTTGTCCACATATTGTTGCGTCTGTGTTTTGTTTTAGCGAGATACGTACGTCCATTGTTGACTCCCTGATGGGATGTGAGTGGAATAGGGACAACTCCAAACAATAAGTGCTGATGTACTGATAAATATCGATACCAGGGTGACAGGTAGTTCGATACAGTAGCAGTGGTGGACAGCTGCAGACAGTGGCATCATCCACCCTCTCATCATTCTTATTAATTTGGGAAGTTGGCTGTCTCCTGGGTTGTTGGTCTCCATCATCAGGTTGATCGCCCTGTTGATGGAAGCAGCAAGTACCTCTGCAACGTTTGTAAATTTCTGCTAGACTACACCTCATCCTGGTCATTAGTTTTAATTTGCTTATGCAGCTAAAACGGACATAATGTCTTTTATCAGTTCCATCAGTTTTAACAACTTTCGTTAATTAGGTGATGTTAGTCAGTTATTATCAGTTTTAACATTAGCATTAACATTTATGCCTAGAATTCCCAAGTGATGTCTTCCCTTCAGGTTTTGCACAACAAATATTTTGTACGTATTCCTCGTTTCCCTAATTTGTGCTATATGTCCTGCCCATCTCATCTTATGGTGATGTACTATTAAATAAATCTCATTCTAAGGATTTTGAGTTTATAATTACTGGAAACTGGGATAAGTTGGTGTTGAGGCTGTGTTCTGTCCACCCCTGGTGGCAGCAGCTGTAGCGGCCGCTCAGTGCCGGGTTGATTCGTGCGGAAATGGTTGAATCCAGTTACAAACGTGTGATAGATGGTTTTAACTTGCTCTGACTTCCTTCTCTGAATCATAGCCGTGAAATAAAAAAGTATGGTGATTGTCGTTTAACAATTCTTTTACACTTTTCCGCTCTTTGTAAAAGCACTGTACAAAAGAGTAAATAAAAGAATGGAAGAAGGAGCCGGTAATGAGGCCAATGCTTGCATGTAGTTTCATTGCACTAAGCTGTTTTTATTTATAATCGTGTGAGGGCCGAACGCTACGGCCGAATGGTGGTTAACACTCGTATTCAAGACATTCCGTGTTCAAATCTCTACCCGGAGACCAGCTAATCTGACTGAGGTTTTTAGCGGTTATTCTCAGTACCTCCAGGCGAATGCCAGGATAGTAACTTAGCGCGAGCGTATGGTCATACGTATTTATGTTCTGCGGTGTAAGAGAATGTCTTAATTCCCTTGCATCCATATCAATTGAAAATGAAATTTAGAGCTGAAAATCTTCTTACAGTATTATCACAACCAGAACGCAGTTCGTTCTAACCGGTTTTAAAATAATGTTAAAAAACAAGATAATTTTTACAATACGTACTTTTAATTTTTCCCTTTTTAATATTAATTTTGTAATGGTATCAAATTGTAAATTACTTTCTTTAAATAATATTTAAAAGGTGGGGGCGCAGTCGTATTTTACGTACAGATTTGATTACTCTTCTAACCGCCGTTGAAAGTTCCACCGACCGAATTAGCTGATGCAAGCAGAATGGACTGTACATAATTTCTTCTGACTTCCAGCTTCACATGAATATTCAGAGCAGTCACACACCCCCTCCCTTACTAGGGTTTCAACCCCTGCAATTATTGCTTCATAATCTCTTCGTGAGCTCCTAACCCGTCGTTCTTAGTTCCTACAGGCCGGAAGTGGAGGAAAAGCAGTACACGTCATAGATCCGGTCACGTGACCTTTTGGCCGACTCGTCGCCATTGCTAGTTTGTTACTTCAAGACACTCGTTTGAAGCCATGGATTGCGGACTGTTGCTTTCTAACAGTTGTTTTGGTTTTTAGCTACGATTGATACAATTCGTATTTCCTATGAAATTGGCCGTGTTTGTACGTCCGTATGACTGTAGGCATGCAGTAATGCTGATATTACACACAATCTTCATGGACGTGCTATTTTCGGGATGACTGTCAAATGAGTAAACTATGTAGATATGCATTTATGATAAACAGTTTGTTAAAATCCGTTTGCTTCGAAAACCTTGTTCATATTTGTATCAGAAAAGATGACGACATTGGTTAACTTTAATTTTCTGACCACCTTACTCTCAGAGCCGAATTTGGCCTCCGCGTCCTGACTGACAATTCTGTAGTCCACAGACACTCTTAGCCGCTTGTTACCGG
>NW_019059768.1:0-11375 GCF_000696155.1 Zootermopsis nevadensis | reverse complement strand
AAAGTAAACTTTAGAAAGTCATTTTGTCCTCATTATTCGCAATTATGTAAGATAAGATTTTGTTTCTGTTTCAAAGAATGTATATAAGGTGGTGACAAATTCAGGTGTAACATTTCCTCCCTTTTTTAACAGTATTGAGAAGCAGATAGTTTCTCAACAGCAATATATTGCATGCATATGAAAACCAAAGATTTGTTACTGCATTCACAAGAAACCACTCCTAGATCTAATCATAATTTGTACTTGCCAAATATTATAGGCTGGTAAAATCAAGGAGGATGTGATGGGCAAGACAGTAACATTTTTGGGGGAAGTAAAAAATACAAAATTGTATTTGGAAAACCACTTGTGAGATCTGTGCATATATTGAAAGATAGTGCTAAAACTTATCTTATAAAAGTAGGGGACCTGTGAGTGTTTGGATTGGATTCTACTGGTTTATGGTATGGTCCAGCTGCAGGCTGGTGTGAACCCAATAATGAACTGTCAGGTTCCATAAAAGACAGGGCAGTTATCACATAAGTGACTGTCAGCTTCTCAAGAAAGACTCTGTACATGGAGTTAATAGTGAAACATTTTTGTGATGTTTTAGATTTAAAATTTGTTGATTTGAATATTTTTACAGGATCCAAGAATCCACCCTTGTCTAAAGGGAAGTTAAGATTGTACAGTATGAGGTTCGACCCCTATTCACAGCGGGTGCATTTAGTGCTTGATGCAAAAAAGATACCGTAAGTAGTCTAATAAACGTTGCCCTCAGTAGACTAGTGGTTAGCGTGCTCACCACTGGGCCCAAGGTTTGTGGGTTTAAACCCAGCCAAGGTCAATGGATTTTTAAGGGTGATCCATAGCACAACTTCCTTAGGAAGGGGAGTAAAGCCAGTGGTCTCAAGTCGTAGATTTATGGCATGTAAAAGAACCTTATGAGCATGAACAAGTTGTTTTGTAAGCAAAATTCAGTGTCTGTTTCTCACCCATGTCTCTCTTGATTCTCTACTAGATGGCTCTAGCAAACAAAATCAGGATCGAGTAGAAATTCTGCAGAGGCAGTGGGCTGGTCACTCACTACTCACAAATGCTCACTTAAAAGATTCCGAAACCTCTGAAAGGAGGTGGCAAAGACCCACACTGGGTTATAGAGCCACAGGAAGAAGGAAGAAGACTAATAAGCATTTCCTTGAAATCTCCATGTCACCAGCTGGTAGACCATGTAGTAGATTCTTCAGGTAGAAAGATTTGGACACTCAAGTGACACAAATATTATAAACTTGATCATATGACCTATTCAAGTGTGTTTAATTCCCATTCTTCTGCCTTTTAGTTCATGAGCAGTGTTACAGTAAAGTGGTATATATCACGTGTTCTCCCTGTATTAACATGAATCTTCGAGAAACAGGGTGTGAAGACACAGACTCAATTCATTTAGCTTAGAATAAGACCCAGTGGTAGGATCTTGTGAGCATATTAATGAATGCTTTAATTCTATGAAAGGTAGGGAATTTTACAAGCTGAGTGATTATTAGCTTCCCAGGAAGGACTCTTCTCCATGAAGTTAGTTCTTAAAGGTGATGTCCAGTATTCACTTTGTCACAGTAAGCTTGCTTATATAAATGTCACTTTTCCATTACTATACTAGTGAAAGGTGCTGTACTCAGCTACTGAGGTATAGTTAACAGAAGTACAAACTATACTGAATGTATAATTATACAGTAATTTTGCAGAACCTTTTCACATAAAAGTTGTATTTTTTAGTTAGATCTTTATTTTAAGCCATTCACAAACTTATGTATGAGAAGGCAATCCAGAGAAAATTTCCAGTGTAAAGTAAGTTATGTTGGACAAGTACAAACCAAAATAAAACTCACGTGTCATCTTTGCCATCTTTTTGTAGATTCACAATGTCAAATTTCATCTGGATCTACCCAGTAGTTTCAGAGATATAATTATACTGACTACCTGGTTCTGTAGTTGACATAATTCCATCACATAAAGATGCATGCATAGGAGATATCAGTTCCTAAGCATAACCTCACATCAAGCAACCTTATTTGCATTTGTCCGCATATTCCACATAGGAGGCACAGCTTCATCAGAGACCCAGATTTGATGACTAAGTATGTTATTCTAATGATGTGCCATCATGAAACAGTCAGAGGTGAATTATCGATGTGTAGTTTGTAACATAAAGATGCAATTGTTCTGGAACTTCTTGAAATATAAAGTTGAAGTGTATTTTGTATCTTATTTTGTAGATATGATGTAGTGAATGTAAATCTAACGGAAAAACCAGAATGGCTATATGAGAAGAGTCCCCTAGGAAAAGTTCCAACCTTAGAGCTGGAATCAGGAGACTGTATCTATGAGAGTATGATCATTGCAGATTATCTTGATGAGAAATATCCACAAAGACAATTATATCCAAAGGACCCTTTGAAGAAAGCAAAAGACAAGCTTTTGATTGACCAGTTCAATAAGGTTTGTACTGGCTGTATTTATTTGGTGTGTATGAACAAGTAATTTGTTAAATTCAAAAAAACCATTAACTCTGCTTTCCATATGTTGTTTGTAGAAATTGTTAAGGGAAATGTACAGTATTAAATTTAACAGTGAAAAGTGATTTGCCAAAGAACACAAATATAATTTGTACATGAGAAAGTTGTACCTACTTACAAAATAAGGAGTTGTGGGCCAAACTCATAAAGCCTACTTTCCTTTTGCATGGACTACCACTGCTACAGATCTTGTGTTATGATTTCTTTATACCTGTTTCACTCCAGTGTGAAGGATAGGGGCTTTCATATGGTTTTATTTAGATAATGTAATTTAGCCAATAGGTTAGTGCTGTGCTCATGCACAGGTTATCAAACAAATGAATCCTAGTTGAGCCAAAAAAAATTTATAGCATATAATTGTAAATGCAGTACATATTAATTAATGTCATCACTAGTGAGTAGGACTATTATTTTATTTTTGGGAGAACTTTTTATTTGAATTCAGATTTTGTCATTGAATAAGTCAGACTTGACCACAAACCTGCTCCATAGAGTTATTTGAGTTCATATTTGTTATTGTTTTTGAGTGAGAAATGTTTAATTCCCTCAGCAGCTGCTACTACTACTACTTCTATTTTAGCCAACACGCAATTAGTCACTACTTTGAGAATCAGACAGAATTCTGCCTTGGAAACTATTAATATTGATGTGAGTGAGATCTAATGAAAATGTTGATTGTGGTTTTCTGGTTTGTGACACAGATTTTTGAGGATGTGGGCTGCAAAAAATATGTGGAAATGAAGAGATTGGCGCAAGATAGGCGAAAATGGAGGACCAAATCTAACCAGTCGAAAGACTGATGACAAACTAACAAACGATGCCATGTAGACTTGTAGGTGGTTACCATTGTGTTGTAAGATATTTTATTTAGGATAGAATTATAGATGAAGGTGATACATTCCTTCAAATCAGTGGTAACCACCTAAATGATGTTACAGCCGAGAAGACCATGATCCACATATTCATATTGGCTACACTGAACTTTGACTGCACAAACCAAGAAATGTATGAAAAAGATTTTAACTCCTATTATTAAGTGACATGTACATTTTATATTTGCAGGTCATTTCAAATCTGTACAGACTTTATCAAAACATGGATAGAGAATTCTTGGATGCTGTTATGAAGGCACTGGATGTCTTTGAGAGGGAGATCGTTTCAAGATCAAAGCCATTCTTCGGAGGTAAATGCCAAAAGTTAGTTATACTGAATTTAGATATGGTTTCTGTGAATGGAATCCTGAGTCAGTTGAGGCCATTGAAGGTAGGGAAGTCTGATAACATACCGCTGAAATAATCATATTTTGCTATTCTCCTACTAGCTTAATTTTGTTTCTTATTAATGTACAAGGATTACATTAGCAATCTTACAAACCAAACTTACAACAGGTATGTTATCAGACCACTGACTCAGGATAACTTTGGAGGACATGGATTCCTACTCGAAAGTTGTTCTCTCTGAGTCCCTCTATACGCTCCTTCAGTTTGGCCCTAACATTTTGAATCACTCTGTATAATTATTCTTTAAATTACGTTAACAAAACATAAATTTATTCTAACTTAATTAAACAAGCTCTGGATACTATCACTAATATAGAGTTCATTCAATCACCATGTTTTTTTTAAATTCTGCAATAAATTACCGCAGTAAACAGTTCTTTATTTTTTGAAGCTATAGTACCACACAACATTTCAGGACCATGTATTAAATAGTATTACTAACATAACTCACATTATTAGTAACAGGAATTTAAGTAGTACAAATGTTTGATGGCACCATATGGTGTGCCGATACGAGGTTTTATAACAATCCATCTTTTGGTTTAAAAGTTATTATGCAGGACAGGCTTGGGGATTGATGGACATGAGGACACTGGTACTACAAACCCCTCTTCCCTTAGTATAGGAAAAAATTAACTTTATTGTAATAAAAATAATAGTCAGTACAGCAAGCAGTTAGCACTGTAAACTTAAGCAAATAATTAGCACATTTTGTATTATAATGCTTTAATTTGTAATTGTAGGTGATAAGCCAGGAATGCTAGACTACATGATTTGGCCATGGTGTGAGAGGTCCGAAATGCTTAAAATCATGGGAGGAGACCAGTTTGTGCTACCTAGGGAGCGATTTCTAAGGCTGGTAAGTAAATTCATCCATCCACTTATTTATTTAAATGAAGGTCAGAATGGGTCAGACATATATAACTCAGGGGAAATCAGAAATACATACATGGTTTTAATGGAGAAACCTCTTGGACTGCATATTTTCAATATTTTCCTTTATCGCACAGGAAAAGGGAATTTAAACCCCTGTATTACAAGGCTGCTGGTTGAACTTCAACACAACATGTAAAGCTGGACTGGCCATAAGACATGACAAGATGATAAAGGTTAAGACGGGTGTTATCTATGTAGGTTGTGAGGATGAGAAGTAGCTAGAACCAGCATAGGATTTTGGGTATTTTCTGGCTTTAACATTAGCAGTTTTAACATTTGGATTCTACTACTAGAGTCTACTTTGTAAAGTTAACTCTAAAGAAGATATATTGAAGATGGGTTCAGTGCTGTTGTCATTGACTGCCCATCCCTTTCAATCTAATGTCACCTCTCTTACTTTCTGTTTTGTATCTTATATCCAGGGCTTGCCTTTAAGGTGAGTTGATTTTGTGACTAATAATTATTCCTTTCAGAAAACAATGCAGAATGCCATAATTGTTTTGTTTCCTATATATCTTCATTGCATGTTATTGTGTTAACATCTGTTGTTTTTTCAGATGGAGTGGAGAAATGCAATGAAGGAGGAGGAGTCTGTGAAAGTGAGTTACCTCGAGCCAGAAATCCATGCCAAATACATCAACAGCCACAGAGCTGGTTATGCAGACTATGACCTGCTTCTTAAGTAAGTTGCATCATGTGACTTGCTGCACTTTACTGTTTTGTTAAGTTATGACATTGCGTTCTAATATAGAATTTCTGTTGGGCAGTGCAGCCATTTGCATTAATGATGTGTGACAACAGAGATGAGATAGTAGAACTGCAGTCCCATTGAACAGACTGGTATAAAACATTCAGAACTTTATTCAGAGTAGTGATTCATGAACTCTGTCTCACGCTTCACATTTTTGAATGTTTATAGAATTAACTGAACCAGTAAACCACAGAATGCTCAGGAAAGTATGCTGAAGTGATGATCAGGTATTGGTGATGTTATTTTTTACATTAAACACTTCTTTTGGTCAGAAGTTCTCAAATGTTATTATTCTCAAAATGTCTGGTGCCAAGAATTAATTTTCATCTTTCGGATATTAAAATTCAATTCACTGTGCAAATAGGTTAGAACTGCTATGTGTAAACCCATAAAACCAGTCTGTTGTATGATTAAAAATTGTCTTAACTAAGATTTTTAGGCTTGTTGGCAAATATCTGGTCTTTTTACTTATTTGGGTCATAAGCTACATTTGTAGGTTAAAATGACATAGTAATAATGATTCAGAAGAAATTTATGTTATTATTCATTAAGTAGGACTACTTAGATGTGACACCATCCTATATAGTCATTCAAGAAGTTCTGTTTATTAGAATTAAATGTTACTGTCCCACAAATATATGTCAGTAAAGTGACTAGCTCTGGGTTGAATGACAATGGTTCAATTCACAGAGGGTAAGGGATCTGTCTTGTGAGCATACAAGCTCTGGGGCCCACCTACCACTTGGTACTGTAGACTTTCTGTAGGGATAAAGTGGTCAGAGCTTGAAGAAGACCATTACTTCTATATAGTGTCAAGATTAGCAATATATTGAGCTTTTATGAATACCGTCTCTTGACATCTTCATGGGAGGTGCTTGTGAACAGGTGCATGCAATTGTTTTTTAAAATGACACACTTGCTGCCATTGAGCTGGGATAGCTCAGTCAGTTTTGTGTCTGTCTACAGACTGGATGACCAGGGTTCAGTCCCAGTGCAGACAAAGAGTTTTTATTCTAGCCCATTCATCCAGCCTGGCTGTGGAGGGCCAACCTAACAACCTATCTAGTATGTAATGGGGGTCCTTTCCCCGGGGGGTAAAGTGCAGCTGGGGCACTCGTTACTTCCATCTAGTATTGAGGTCAGGAATTAGGAGGGGCTCTACTTCCTCTCCTTCCCCAAGTGCCAGCAAGACAGTTTGAATGTCCTTGGCTTCTTGAGAACTTTAAATCTGCCTGTTGTAAAAGTAATGTTCCTGCCCATCTAGGTAAAATATGTTTAAGTTGCAGGTGTAGAACCTCTTTGGTATACACAAGGGTTTTTAAAATTTATGGAAGTTTTAGTGATAATTAAATGTTTTAGCATGTGTAATAATCATTCCAAAACAGTGTCATTGTTGCAAGGTCTAAATACTTATAAAGTTAAGTAATTGAATATAGAACAGTGTGGCTGAGATTTTTTTGCCATGAAAGTTAAAATAATGGCAGTTAATTGCAGTAAATAAACACATTAGGTCAAATTCTTTTGAAACGCCACAAATTTATCCTCAAATTTCTCTCTTCATTGTTAAGATGCAATATGTGATATAACATCACTTATTGAATATATGTTTTAGATTTCTATGAACATACGTTTTAGGCCTTGCGTCTTGCAGTTTTAAGCTGTAAAATGAATGAAGAAATTAATTTAGATATTTGTAATTTATTGATACTTAGTGTTTTTTCAGTAAATTATTTAATATATTACTATGATGAATAAAAACATAAATTGTGAGAACCCTAAAATATGTCGGGTAAAGGAAATGTGTTTATTGTACATTTTGTTGATAATGATTATCAGTCAGTTTAATTTGTTTCTTATCAACAGAAAAGATAGTCTTGCTTGGTATTTTGGCCCCCAAAGTTGTCTCTTTAATTGTGATTAATTGGTATTTGTGCTCATGTACAAGGTCCACATCAGAATATGTGTGATTGTCCAATGTTCATGATACAAATATTCTTCAGCATTAAGAAGAGATAAAACATAGTTCACTAAATTTTTACAATTAAAATGCTGCAACTGAATATAAGTTTGAGACTTTCTGATATTCCATTGAGGTAAATTGGTACTATATATAAAATTATTTTTATTTCTTAACATATATAATGAGCAAATAACTGTTATTCTTGTAGTGTAAGTAGAAATGTCAAGAGTGAAGGGTTATGTCCAGTTTTCACTTACATATTTTCTGACATCTGATTCTTTAGAGGAAGTACTTAATTTTATTTCTATGTATAATTTGTCAGTTCTTTTATTTTATTATAGTTATTTTTCATAAGGGGCTACAGGATTCTTCCTTGCATTTTAGGATATATATATGTTTAATAATAGTAGCTTGGTTGTTATTTAGAACTCTAATTAGAATAAAATATTTTGTTTTATTTACAGTAATTAAATTATTTTTGTTTTCCTAAGTGAATACTAATGTTCAATTTCTGATATAAGTATTTTAGCACATTGCTCCCAGTATTTTTAAGCCAAGCAGTTCTGTAGAGTACCAGTTATATAAAATCATAGGTTGTTGAATGTAGAAGTGTGTAGCTATTCTTATAGAAAACTTTATTTTACATTGTACAAATTCAGTAGATTTATAACTTCAAGTGCCTGATTATTTAATTATCGCTTACAAATCTGCCTTGTTTGCTGTCACATTGTTTGGTGTGATATGAATACAAAGAAACATCTGACTTCTGTTGACAGTTAATTCCAATTAGTATGTGCAATTTTTCACCAGCTGAAATTATAGCATACCGTAAAAAATATGCAAACAAAAGAAGTTTGATTATAGCATCTAAAATAACTCTGTGTTCAAAAGATTGATCCATTAGCTGACTTGACAGTAAATTATACATCATACAAGAGTTCATGGATTGTTACACAATCAAGGCACATATTTAGAAGCTAGTAGGATAATTGTAAAGGCTTCAAAACTCAGTTTGCCAATGCAATCAAAACCATGCTCTTTTGGTACAATGGTAAATTCAAAATGTTTAGTATTGTGTTAACAAGCAACATTTATTTATTATTATGTAGCCAATTTAATATAGTAAGGATAATAAACATTTTATTTTACTACCAGTTACCAATATATCTTATATAATCGTGGTTTTAAAGCCAGAGTCTTTCTTGGATTATTAAATGAGACCATAACAACTTTAGAACCTTATGAGCGTGAACGAGATCATTTGTAAGCAAAATTCAGCGCCATTTTTCACCCAAGTCCCTCGTGATTCACTACTAGATGGCTCTAGCCGTCAGATCAGGATCAACCTTGATTGTCTTGTGAGGAATCAAATTTGTATTACAAACTTCCTTTCATACCTTCCATATTGGAAATAGTAGACAAGTTGGACTCCAGTTTTAACACATACTTTTTATTTTTAGTTTAGAAGGCCCTGAAACATGGCACAGGAAAGTTGTGTTTTGCTTGGGTCATAAAAAATAAAGAGTAATAGCACTTGTACCCACAGATTCACTGCCACTAGTCTCCTACATTTGCATATGATTAATTTCAGTCTGCTTAATTTATGTCGTCTCAACCAAATTTTCCACCTTCTCTCCAAGGTTTTCCTAAAAAAAAATTATTTGCTAACCACAACCTCATACAATGCGTACAATTACCACTAAGGGGTTCCAAACTAAAAGTACATGAGAAAGAGAAAATGTTTGTTAGAGCAGATATGACAGAAGTTTACCACACACAAGATCTCACATGTTGAAATGTCAGCATTTTCAGCAGATGTTAGGAAGTGAAAATGTTTGTGGTAGGTGAAGGGTATGAATAAAACTGTTCTGGTGACAGAAAACTCCACATAACAGTGATACCAGTTAGTAGTGGAACAGTTTCCTGAGACTACATGCTGGGTGTGGAGAGTGACTTGGGAAGCAGACAGCAGTGAGGAAACGAGACGATGATAGTGGCCCTTTGGTACAGAAGTTGGTAAGTTTTTGTGAAGTTCCAATATGTCAGCCTGCCAAAGGACACCATCACTTTAATCTATTTGACATATTCATACAAACTATTTTTCTAAGATCCAGTAATCAAAATATACGTGATAAAGTTGTTACTTTCTATTCTGGCTGGAGTATATATAATGCCAAATGTTTTTTTGTCTTCCAGTCATACTTTTCAAGATACTTTTCCATACTTCCTGTATATGTCCAGTTTATATGTATCCTTCATGGCCTTATAACAAAATACAGATTTCCTTAGTATGTAGTGTCCTCATAAACTGCATAATGATGAGCTTAAAAATCTGTACTCCTCCCCCCAATATTGTCAGGGTGATTAAGTCGAGAAGAATGAGATGTGCGGGGCATGTAGCGCGCATGGATGGGACAAGAGGTGTCCACCGGGTACTGGTTGGGAAACCTGAGGGGAAGAGACCGCTGGGGAGACCTAGACGTAGATGGAAGGATAATGTCAGGAGTGATCTATAGGATATAGGAGTTGAAGGAGACTGGATTTTGTTGGCCCAGGACAGGGTCCGGTGGAGGGCTTTGGTTTATTCGGTGATGGACCTTTGTGTTCGGTAAGCCATCTAGTTAGCAGTGTCCTCATCCCCACTTACAATAATCCTGTTTTCACCAAACATTGGATCGCAAATGTTTCATTTTTGAAATAATAGACAAAGAAAGTTTCAATGAATGACTATGTAAAAGTGAGTCCAGCTTCCAGCAAATACTTTCATTTGACGTTTGGGCAGGAATTGTTGGCGACATGCTTATTGATCCACACATGCTTTCATCGCGTCTAAGAGGACCTTCATATTGGCGATTCATAAGAAGACACTTGCCACGTCTCCTTGAAGATGTACCGTGGAATACAAGACATGTGGTTTATGCATGTCAGCCCCAGCACTTCTCCCATCCTGTCAGAGATCATCTCCATGAACAGTACCCTCAGTGTTGGATTGGATGTAGTGGCCCAGTTGCATGGTAACCGAGGTCACCGGACCTGACTCCATTGGAGTTTTATCTGTGGGTCACTTCAACTCCATCGTTTATGCAACACCCATAAACAATGAAGACGCCCTATGGAAATGATGTCGAAATTTTCCAATTTTTTAGTTTTGTGCGCTTTCTAGACAGTTTCCAGCATTTTCTGGTTCTTCGAAAATTTTGAAATTTTTAAAAAATTATAAATGGTTGTAAATGACATGAAAAGCGAAAATAACTTGAAATTTTCCGAAATAATTGTAATTCATAATTTTTAAAAAATGGTGGTTTTGTGCGCATTTTCAAATTTTTCGAAAATTAAAAATATGCTGCAAATTGTCTAAAAAGTGCACAAAACCAAAAATGTCTTGGATTCAAATTTTTTGAAGTTGAAATTTTCCAATTTTTTTAGTTTTGTGCGCTTTTTAGACAGGTTATATATTCGAAAAATTTTGAATTTTTTTAAAAAATTGTAAATCGTTGCAACTGACATGGAAAGCGAAAATAACTAAATCAATTTTTAATTTTTCCGACACAATTGTCCCAAAATCGTACAAAACTAGAAATTTTTGAAACATTCCTCCTTCAAATTTTTTAAAAAAATTTAGTTTTGTGTGCGTTTCAGACAATTCGCAGCATTTTTCGATAGTTTTGTGCGATTTTTGGACAATTTCCAACATTTTTTGATTTAACGAAAATATTCAAAATTTTCAAAATATATTTCAAAAATCTCCCCACACGATGCACTGCAGAACCGTACGCTTTCCAAAAAATTTGAAAAATTTAAAAAAAAATTTGAAGGCGGAAATTTTCAAAAATTTCCCGTTTTGAGCGATTTTTGGACAATTTCCAACTTTTTTTGATTTTACGAAGATTTTCAAA
>NW_019059767.1:1165169-1178462 GCF_000696155.1 Zootermopsis nevadensis | reverse complement strand
GTATGCCGTGTACTCTGGTATAAATTGGCCGACGTGCGTGTTGGCTCCATCGTCAGAGCGTTGAGTACGTCTTAAGCGTCGGTCAACTTCTAAAAGTCTACAGGACGTAACGTCCCAGAACACAGTAATTTTTTAATATCTTATTTTCCTTAATTGGACCCGTTCCTAAGATTAGCGACAGCATCCTCCAGCACTTACAGACAGTTTACATGACCTCTGAAGATGGAAACCGTATGCTTCTCCCAAACTTTTGTATTTACCAACAAGTCTACGCGCCCTAACAGCGCAGAAGATAAAACATTTTCACCGCTGTGGAAGCCTCGAATCCTACACACAGCTGATAGTTTATATCCACTTACCAGAAGATAAAACATTTTCACCGCTGTGTAAGCCTCGAATCCTACACACTGCTGATAGTTTATAGCCACATATTGCAATAATTTTCTATCTCTTCTGCCGATTTTCAGGTTAAACTTGTGTGCAATTCCGTTTTGCAAAGGATAGTCTCCATCCAGATATTCATTTCAGTTCTTTACTCACTGTCTCTGTCTTCCTGATCGACCCCCACACCACCGTTTTACTTCACAGACTTCCATCCCATCCCACTACCCTTCGGTTTCCTCTTCCTCTCCCCTCCCCCTGTTCTCTACGTAATTCCCTTCTTGCCGATACTACATACCCCCTGTCTTCTGGCAGGAGGGTGGGAGCAAGCCATCTTCCACCCACCCAAAAACGCTCTCGTAACGCTCCACATACCCTAGAAGCGTATTCTCTTTCGTTCTTTTTTTCTTTCCTTTTTTATTCCTTGGCTGCTTCTCCCCGTTTTCGTACTCGACAGTCTGCTCCCTAATTCCTTTCGTTTCCTTTAGTGCCACGTCTCCTCCACCTACCAGAGGTAAACATTCTGACCAAGTTCCCGACGTGGAGGAAGTCAACTCTGCAGTTTCTAAATTATGAGACCCTCATGAAAAGTCGAACTGTATCAGATCTGATGTCTTCACATCGATGAAAATGTCCATGTTGATCTTCTGGGTTATGCTACTCGCCTACAAACCCGCACATCGTCATGACCCAGAAGACGGCTATCGTCGACTTGTCCTAATGCACTAATGTATAAATTTTTTCGTAGACTTTAGTGCGAAATTCTTAAGGCGTTGGTATGGAAATAATAATTAATGTTAAGTGGCTCTCCGAAACGTTGGAATCTGCCTACACGTTGACGGCGTCACACCTCAGACCACCACGAACAAAAGTTGAAGTGTTTATACCTTTCCTAAAGTAAAAGTCTTATGCTGATTCGGTAACTGAACGCGTCTCTCCGCGAAATAATTATTTTTTTGATTTCTCCGGTGTGTTCAGTAGAGGATGCTGACCAAAGATGTTGGACCGCAGTTCAGAGTAAATGTACCCCCCTTTATTGTTAGATGAATGAAATATTAACCACGACAGAACTTACTGCCCCTCACAAAATTACTCTCCGCTGAAAACATCAAAGTTTTCACAGGATATGAGTTCTGACGGTAATGTTGGTTAAGATACAGAAAAAGAAACTAATTTCAAATCAGATTCTAAGCATCTGTTACATAAGAATACTCTCGATTACCGGCTTCGGCTGTTGTATATAAAATAACCAGAATTATAACAGACGTCTTTCGCATATTATTCTGGTCGAGGAACGTGAATCTGATGACACGTACTCCCCCCCCCCTCCCTACTGCATCTTATTACCATTCATGTGAGCTCCTCCCCGTTGTACTCATAAACCCTACAACGTGGTGAAACGAAGTCATCTAAACTGGTCTTAAGATGGGCCGATTTCGCGCCCGAGAGTCCTAACAGATGTCCAGAATTCTAATCCTCCAAAGTTAAAGAAGTAGATCCATAACAGCGGTGCTTTAGTCGTTCGTGTGTGAAGGTTGTCTGTTCACCTACACATCCTGTCGCTCTGCCGTCTCTTACCGCCTACCCGCGACCATTGTGTCTCAGCAGTGGAGGGCACAGTTGGCTCCTTCTTGGACTCGCAGCCAAGCTATGCCAAGAATGGGACGGCGTCGAAGACAAAAGTAAAGAGTTCTTTTAATTTTATTTCAGCTTTGCTTTCCTCTACTAGATACATACAATCCATTTCTCTCGTGCCTGCCTCTATTTTTCCTTCTGTCTGGTTTATCTGTCTCTTTTTGTCTGTCCTGTGGTCTGCTTCCCCCCTCCATTTCTCACATCTTTTATTCTCCAACAGTGTCTGACCTGAGATGCATTCTCTGCTTTTCCACGCATCTCGATTCCACGTCATCCATGTGCGAGACAAACAGAATTCTGTACTTTTCGTATAAATAGTAAAGACTTCTGATAGGATCCATCAGCTTGCATCCAGTCCTTTTAAAGAAATCTGACTTGGGATACGTGTTTATCTCGTAAGATTTGAGTTTTCCACGGCGATGTTGCTCCTTGTAGTCTGGTAGAAGTTTACCGACGTTTCGGAGGTCCTCGTTGCCTCCATCATCAGGGCGATGAATCTAAGTAAGCATCGGACAATTTCTACGAGACTTCACAGCGCAACATTCAAGAAGGCAATCATTTTAACTCATTGTAGTGAGAATCTGAACTCTATTTCTTTTGATATTGTTTCGTTCTGTAAATTTTCGGTTAAATCCGGTGCTAAAATAGGCTTCAGGGCTCAAATTGCAACACGTACCAAAATAGAAATAGAAAGCACTAGATGTTGACTGTTCAGTTGCAGAACTTAATGGGACAACATAATATACAGGCCTTGATATGTGTTATTTAAATTACCATGTTTCCGAATTAAATTACAACAAGTATTCAATTATAAACTGGGACCTGTTTTGAACTGACTGACATTGAGTCGATGTGTGGGGATTATCTTAACCAGCCTCTCCCTCTTTCGTTTATCTTATCACAGCGGTATTGTCGATAGAACGTCATTAAATAACCTGCGATGTAATCAGTGTTCTTGCATGGAGGTGAAGGAACAACCTGCTATCTTATCAGAACATGTGATGCAGTTCTGATGCTTACGTCGTCTCTCGTGGTTCTAACCTGTGCATTTCAATTGATAGATCCACGTTTTCATGCGTAGGGGTTCATTAATAGACTATTTAATAATGCTGAATGAATTTCATAACATAATAGAGGGCCTCATTTTCGGGACTATTTAATAATGCTGAATGAATTTCTTAACATAATAGAGGGTCTCATTTTCGACACAGAAAATCAATAACTTTCCTGGGGTTGTGAAAAAACGTTTTTGAATATTTACTGCTTTTCCCCTGCACCCAATTTTTAAACATAAGAAATATGTAGTTTGCGTTTGGTTGTGTGTCTAAGAGGAGCTTTTGTTAGGCCTTTTTTGTAGGGGGGAGGCGCGTTATTGTATTTTAGACACCCCTGTGCCTTTTATTCGAAAGAGAGAGAGAGAGAAGTCAATAATTTTCCGGGGTTGACTCTGCCGGAGGAACATTTTTGTATTTAAATTTTTTTTCAGCGACATGTCGTATGGGAGAAACGGGGTGTGACGGACGGACAGTTAGCTTTCGTTTTGATTTAGCATTGAGATGATAAGGTTTCATTATGCGCGGTACGGAAAATTGGAAAGGAGGATGGCGAAAGAGATGGTGAAATTGCTGTATCAATCAGCATTTGAACAGAACTGCTAAGAAAGAGCATATCTACTAAACAGGAGCAGGATACCCGGCGCACCGAGCGAGATTCGAACCGTGCAACTCTGAATACAAGTTACACGTGTTGGTGGTGTACGTGTTTGTTTTAGCCACCACGTTCAAACTCTCTCTGGGGACCCGCTCAGTCTCTTCTCCCGTGATACGTTTTCCTTTAGAGCTTAAAGGTCCTGGAACAAACTTATCACTCAGTGCCGAGGTTAAAAGTTTGTGCGTGGGTCCATTATATTTTATCTTTGCTTCTTATCATATACCTTACTGCTTCCTCAAAAGGCTTAGTTTTGTGACAGTATTTATCTATATCTCCATCACTAACCAATGTCGGCCGTGGCATCGGGGGATTCTCGGACACTCGTCACCAGCGATCCTAAATACGCTGTTTGGTGCAGCGGATTCGTCATGTAACGTTCACGAACAAGACAAATTTAGCGGTTGAATTAGGCGACCATTCGATTGCAAGAATAGTGGGACCACACCCTTCAGCTGCTCGTACTTCCACAGCAGACTTCTCGCGAAAGCGCGTTCTGTACATCGAGGAACTTCGTGGTTTATGTACGTCATCAGCCATTGATAGACCAGTGAATTCTAGCAGGCTGACATGTTGAGAGGACAGAGAAGACAAGGAATTCATACGAAACGGTGGTCGGGAGATTTCTTGGAAAACGGCGTCTTGTAAACATATGGTAAGATAACATTAATATGGATTGTGGGACTCAGAGATGGATAGTTCCGGATCATATCCGGTGGTGGGTTTTCGTGTTAACGTTATTGAATCTTGAAGTTCTCTTGTCGTTGTTAGGTACTTTACGTTTGAAAATCTCCGTCTTCTGGGAAGTCGCTCCGTGTAGTCTGGTAGAAATTTACCGATGATTCAGAGGAGCTTGCTGCCTCCGTCATCAGGGCGATGACTGGAAGGCGCAACAACCCAGCAGACAGCCATCTTTGTACCTCAAATCTTGTTTCCGGTTGACTGCGAACCCAGCAGACAGCCATCTTTGTACCTGAAATCTTGTTTCCGGTTGACTGCTTAACAAAATAATAACCATGAAGTTTTCTGTCCGCGACTGTCATTGACAAAACGTAGTATATAGTCTGAGTGTTGAAAGACCAAGTTCATCTTAGAGTTCCAAACGTTATAACACAGAAACTTTGTACTGGCACAGAATGTCTAAACAGATGGCTCTAAATACACTAGCCGTAGCCCCACCCAGAGCAAACCGTCTCACAATGTAGTAGAAATACAGAACGAAGAACACACACACTGCTACCAAAACATGAACTTGTAAACATTTCAGGTGATCGGTTCTCTCACAGATGACCCGCGAAATGCTAAGTTTGACGTGTAAAGAAAATATCAGAAGACTACGCCGCCTGTATCTGTCCATTTTTCCTAGCAGTAGACTGAGAGCCCTCAGTGTGTATACAATCGAGAGACTGTTGTAAAGCTGCTACTGCCATCTACGTAAAAATAATTCGTTCTGGCATAAACAAACTTACCCATTTTAGAATGTCTGCTTCTCTCGGAAGATCCATAGCCACCACAACTTCAGCTTCCGTCCTTGCTACCAGAGGCACATTCATCAGAAGTTAATTCAGTTTGTTTCTCACTCGTACAAACTAGCGTGACTGACATTGGCCATTATATTAGGAATAGAATATTTAGTCTTGTATCCAGAAACTGCTTTCTAATATGTTTCAGGGGTCACTATAACTTGTGACGTAAAATGTTAAAAACATTTAAAAAGTGTTCCAATTGTCTACAATTGTAAAGCCAGAAATTGAATGCTATGGCAGTGATCCCAATTGTTTTAAGTACTCCATGATAGTTGGCGAAATATTTCAGGGGTTTCTTCAGGAAATAAACTCTTAATGATGGACTTTTGTGCCACAGAGTGATTTATGGGTTACATACGATTCTTAGTGTTAACAGTGATACTTCCCTGAGCAACATTACGCAGTTGGTCTGTAATGGAGACTTGTATTTTCTTTGAGGTAAGAACTGTACGATCTTCGTCTTCAAAGGGCAAACAAAATTTCATTTCGAACGTTGTAATGTACCCGTTGCTTCTTCTTGTGATTTAGGAGTCTACCAGTTCGAATCTTGGTCCGTTCACCGGCTGCCAGCACATTTCTTCAGCGAAATTGCCGAGTTAGCTATTTGAAATCGTCCACGACAGTTTAGTTCAAATAGTCTGACAAGCACACTAATAATATTCTTTTATTTTTTCCTTTCGATGCTTTTTTTGTAACGTAATCAACTGACAAACCGCCACGGTGGTATAGCGGTTAGAACGCTGGCCTTGTAATCCTGGGGTCTCGGGTTCGATTCCCGGCGGTGCCCGAATTTATAACTTGTGTTGGGCAAGGCCGTGGTCTAGGCAACACGGAGTTTTCCTCCGTGGCATCCCAACAATTACTCCATTCACACACAGAAGAAGGCAATGGCAAACCACTTCTGGATCATCTGCCAAGAACGTATATGAACAGGTCCCAGTCCGAGAAAAGGATGGAAGGATCCTGTTCATATGGACCTGTCGTCAGACAGAACACTAAATAAAAATCAGCTGACAAAGCGATATAAACAAAGAATGACCCTGAAGCATACTGTCACTCCGTTCCTGCGCTAGCGAAATCCGTGGCGAGAAGATGGATTATTTTTTTGCAACAGATAATATCACTATCAAGGCTGTGGATCAAGGCACTGTTTGGAACAGTAAGCACAACTTCGCAGCTACTAACTTGTGAGAGCTCTCAGTCCATCGCTTCCTCCGCGGCCTAGAAAGACTGTCGGAAGAGAAAAGGACAAGACAAGTTTGATGAGTAAGTTGTGTTGGTGGGGAAGAGGGGACGACGAGGAGATGGACTACACCCAGGGGTGTGAACTAACGACGAACTTGTGAGATGTATTGCCGAAAAGATAGTCTTCATTCGCCTGTTTATTTTAGAACTTCTAAACAGGTAACCGCGACGCAAACTTGCGTCTTATTTTCCAAAGTAATGTCATCACACGTCACGTGGAGCTGAAGTTTTTGTAGTCGGAATGTAACAGACATTCGTTATAATTTTAATTATTTATAGTTAAGGATTAATTAGTTACTTTTTGGTCACTGTAAAGTTCAAAAACGTCGTATCCTGCCCTTCTCAACTTTACATAACCAATAAATAAAAATGTAGCAGTCAATTCTGATTCAGCCCTTCCTTCAGTAGACAAAGTTGCTTGGGCCAGGTTTTCTCCAGTACCATTATCTACAGCCTCAGTTCGCCATCACCAAAACTACAGTGCATTTGTATTTGTAGTTTGTATTAGGACTCAGTGAGTCAGACTATTTCGAATACCCGTTATAAGAACTGCTGAAATAGTTTTCTGGGCCATGAATATGGATCGCTTAATCCGTTACGTATTTATTGCGTTTTAAAATGTCTGTCTTGAAAAGTAACGTGAATACACGTATAGGTGCCGAATTTGTGTATTACCTTCCTGTCTGAAATAAATGTTACAGATGTTAGAGTTGTTTTTATGTTCTATAATAGCCTTGTTGCGGACTTTGAGAGCTTCCGCTATATGGCCCCGGGGTTCGACAACAGTCATGTAATTTTTGTATGAAAAGCACTAGGAAGGCATGGTCGTACACTACGGTAATCGTTCACTGTCGCCACTGTCACATAAGGACGTAATATACTTTTCCATATTGAAAATAATCCATAAAATGCTTAAATTTATTAGAATATGAACATTACTTTAAATGCAGCGAGTTCGTGAATTCACAAGTCTGAGGCCGACAGAGTTCTGTAGTCGCTTAGCCTTGGGACTGCTGGATAGCTCTCCAATCAATTTATCGTGGGTTCGATACCCTTAATCGAGACACCTTTCCCTAGCCGAGCGGGTGAGAACAGCAGTGACGTCCTATGCAAATTGTTAATTTTCATTCTCTTTTCATCACAACTTCCACCCCAGACCATACATTTAGAAGCCACAATAGGTCCGACGGTAACACGTCTGGCTACCAGCTGAATGGCCTAACATCGATTTCCGGCAAGGGAAGGTAAGAAAGACTTGTCTTCGTCAGTACTCTGGGCCCCGCCCAGCGTCGCAACCAGTGAATTTGGGGTCTGTGTCTTCTTCGTGGGTGTAGTGCAACTAAGCACTGTGCCGCCTGCCGGGGTTAAGAAAGCTGGTATTTCTTTGCGCGGTGTTCTATCCCCGTCTTTTTAATATGTGCTTTGTTCCAACATCACCTCAGAAGATGTTTTAAGTAATTCCAGTATCTGATACGTTGCATTTGAATAATGTACCGTAATTTGTCAGTGAACATCAACTGCTGTTCTCCATTTCAACGTAGATTTTAATATTTATATATTGTTTTCTCCGTAAGTGGAATTTAGGGTATGTGAACTGTCAAGAATTGCATAATTATATTAACTTCTCGTGATTACTTGGGACGGAATAAACGTATCATGAGAGCTCTACTTATAGAGAACAACACATCATAAAAGAACGTGAACAGACAACCTCCCCCTGGGCGGGTTTCCAACCCACGATCCAAGACCGAACGTGTTCTAAACCGCGAGCCCACTTTTATTACTAGGATGATATACGTATTTCTAACTTAATACTTCTTCAAAGTGCTGTGTTCTTGAACATTAATCTGTGATTGTAAAGCAGTAAAACCTGTTTTCGCTACCTGATACTGTAACAAAAGAAAGTCATAGTAAAACATAGCAACAGATAATGAAAATGTTAGTTACAACTTCATTCATATTGCTTTATAAAGTTCTTTCAACTTGGCTGAAAATGTAAATAAAGTAATATTTCATTATATGTGGCTCTACAACCCAGTGTGGGGTCTTAGCCGCCCTTTCTGGAGATTTCGTAATCTATTTAGATATTTTTTAGGGCTCCTTGGACCAGTGAATAGTTAAGTAATATTTACTTGAAGAAAATAAACTTTTGTATCGTTTACACTCTCTCAGAACACTAACACTTGTTCCGTTTTAAATTTTTAACTTTCATATAGAAATTTAAGTCGACGTGTTTGCCAATTTTGGTTTGTACATGAAATCAAATCTTCAGGTGTAGAATGCGTGCAGGTTTATATTAATCGGGACGAAGCCGTGCGTTCCATATTCCATAGAAGTTAAATAAAAATTTAAGGACTGGGGGGGAATAGCAGATACGGACCTGGTCTGAGGCTATCTCAATCAGCAGCCCTAACAGACAATCTTTTTGTCTTCTGACTTTTAGTTTTGTAATTTTATAATTTAGACAATTTTACGGGTCATCGTCAGAAATTTTCAAACTTCGATTGTAAGGATCGTGTTTCGACACTTCGCACATCGTTCTACGTGATGCAGACTTGACACGTTCGGCTACGTGAGAGTGTGCATTGTCGTGACGAACCATGATGATTCCTAGTTTATTTCAAAGTTCAATAGAAAGCCACCCGCGGTGAAACATTCGCCCTGACCTGTTCCAGATTCACTTCTTAACTTCAGTACAACAAATATGTTGGATTTTCATCACGATTTCGCGGAATATGATTTTTCGTTTTACTCTTTTTTCCTAGTTTCTTTGAAGGTCCATGGCGTCTACTTTTGTAGACGTCACGTGCAAAACTGGTTGCATGCATATCAGAACACCGTAACACCTTTAAACACTCAGAGTAACACACAGAAAATTTTTCTCTTTATGAGGAACTGTGTTTAACCCTTTAAAGTGGTAACTATATTTACCTTCTGTTTTACTAACTGCAGTTTTGTCTGCAGAATGTATTACGCGCTTCGAATGATTTTCAGGTTAAATAGCTGTTGTTTCCTTGTAAACAGCGTTGACCAATCGGTCTCTGTAATGGAAACGCGTTGTTTTCTTTGAGGTATGGACGAGAATTTAAACTGTATCTTTCATTCTGCATTTGTGTTGGATCCACTGGAGTACTTTCGTTGTGACAGCGATGAACCTTTTGGGACCGTAATTGGAGTTTCCTCCATATGCTGAAAAACTATGACCCGTACAAGGAATGTCCCACTCTGTACAAAGGAGTTATTTGCCGACTGAATGCTTGTAATTAATTGAGGAGGATTGAATATGACGATAACGAATCGAAGGAAGGAAGGAAGGATGATTTAATGTTATGTGCTTGAGTCGAGTCGCGTGCTGTAACATCGCTGTGGGGGGTAACCGAGGACAGTCCTCACTGCCCCTCCCCCTCCTCACCGCTATTGAATACTTTGAATGAGCCATTAATGAAATAGGGGTAACAAAATATATTCAGAAGTAAGGAGACGTCTTATTGTATATAACCGAGAAAAATATGTACATTTTTGTAGGCCAAGACTACTTTATGAAGACTAGCGACTAAGCTAGGACCCCGATAACCGGGGTTCGATTCCCGCCTGTTTCTTCTTTTTTTATATATGATTTTCTACGCCGTTGCGCCATGAAGTATTTTATCCTCAGCGCTGATGATGGAGGCAGTGCGTTCCACCCAAAAGTAGGCACACAGCCAGGATACTAACCATACGCCGCAACATCCCAGAACATTATCTGTACTGTTTGATCTTACTAAATCTTCCTTTCTCATCTGCAAAATTCTTAGCCATGCTGTCAAGCAGAGTCGGGAATCGAACTAGTGTCCAGCCCGTGGCTCGTGTACTGTTTCAGGTGTCCTGGTTTGAAACAGGCTCACTGTCATTTGGAAGCAAGCGTACTTGTTGGTTAACGCCCCTCCTCTGTACGTGTGCGGAGCGAAAGACGGAGGATGCCGGGTGTAGGCTGAGGCTAGATGAGGCAGGCAGTAGGCACTGAGCCTTGTTTTACCCTTTGTTTATCTTCCGCGCTGGACACCAAACGAAGATTCGCCCCTTTAATACGTGCTATTTATCATCTGGAGACAAGCTTAATCTTGAAACAATGTGCAATGCGATCTCGTCCTATAACGCGTCGCATGTTTCAATGGACAGATGAGACGTCCTTCAGTTCTGTGTAATGGTTGGTACGACTGAGAGTCGATGTATCGCTGCGATAATCCGCACTCGAAGGTTCGCGTTCCAAAGTTTTTTGTTTCAAATAATTGGAATTTAAATAGGATTTTTCTGGCTTTTCTCCATGAAATCAGCCACGACAGACCGATTCGTATATTATATAGCAAAGCTTTCTCGACAGATACTCAACTGAGATCACACACTTTCTCTTTCACTCATAAACAAGTAAATTTGTCGACATAATTGTAGATTCCTTCTAATTATCTTATTAAATATTTTCTGAAACAACACCGCGTCCACACGTTACCACGTACGGTTCGGGGGTGGGGGTTACTGCAAAGGCTTGCTTCTGGATATGTAATTT
This sequence comes from Zootermopsis nevadensis, assembly GCF_000696155.1. Next base: position 1,167,425 of record NW_019059767.1, on the reverse strand, counting down.
CTCAGTCCGTGCAATTCTCGAGATTTTTATTTTATTTTTAAATTTATTTTGTCTGATATTTCTCTAATTATTTTGTTATTTTAGAAGAACGTTCTAAATTCAGATGCTTCTTTCGTATGTTATTGTTTCCAACCCTGAAAGAATGAAATTAAAAAAAAACAAGAATCAAATAAACGAAAAGTATAAATTTTCTTGAAGTGTGGGTGTTTCATTTTATCTTCCTCCATACTCCCCAGGCTTTGGTGGCTACCATGACTACAGTGTTGGGAGCCGGTCTGGTAGAACTCTTTTTTATCTCTTTTCTCCCTTTTCTATTGCATCTTCTTCTTCTTCTTCCTCTATCCAGTATAGAAAGAAGTAGCGCTGGTAAAGAGGTAGACGAGAAGGCTCGTGTTCCCGAGTGCACACGATGAAGCTACCTAGAAAAGCACTAAGCAAGCCTCTTGGTTGTCTTCTGCCCGCCTGTCCGCCGCCAATGAGCTTTCACAAGACGATAAGAAACAGGCCCAAGGAGCAGAATTACTCCCAGCACTGCTACATGCTTCCCAGTTGTTCCCGCAGAAACTGCGGTCTTGAGCCAAGTCAAGATTTTTCATGGTTCCGCCCGTATTTCCACTGTTTGTAGGATTCCACGTTGTCTTTGTCTGGACGGAATTAAAACTAAGGCCAACCTACATGCTGGTGTTGGAAACCAGGCGTTAACATTGACAAATTTGTTCGTTTACATGAGATATTTGAAGTAATTGTTATGATTAAACTGTCTTCGTGGAACAGAGTTCTTGAGACGCTAATAGTTCCTCAGTTAGTCAAGAAATTCTGCTCTTCTTATGGCTCTCTTAAGACTTCCGTCTTCACAGAGCTCACGAGCTGGTCGTTGTCCTGGTGTACATAAATGCATTCCACATACCACTCTTATATCTCCTTAACGTCCATTTTAATATCGTACTGTCATCTACACACGTGTCTAGAGCTCTCAGTCCTACAGGCTTCCTGACCATATTTCTTAATTTCTCGTTTCCATATATGCTTACAATCTGTGTTCTTCCCTAAGTGATGGTAGAGTTATTTTATGATCATTAAGAAATTAGTTTTGTTGCGTATAAAATCATTACAAATATTTCTTCCTTTAGGCCTTGATATTTTATTTCAAAAATATTTTATGTATTTCACATTTCTTCTGATATGCTACCTGCCCCGCCCATTTTAACCTACTTAATTTCTCAGCCCAAATAATATTAATCATAGTTTACAATTTAAGAAGCTCGGCCTGTGTGATTTTTCCGTCTTCCTCTCATATCCTCTTCACACGTTCAAATGTTCTCAGAGCTTGTCACTAACAATCATTGTAGACAACACGAGGAAGATCTTCGAGTCGCTGTGTAGTGCGGGCTCTTCTAAATATGACTACGCCGGGGGAAGGAGCAGTGAACATAAGTTTTTACGTATCTCTTATCGCGGGTTTATAGATAACTGAATCGGTCATTCGCAATACCACGTGTACACAAACGTCGCTTTCGATAAAACAAAACATAAGCGCTCACACACGCTATTTTACGCTTCATTTGTCTTCCCTGAGGATACTAAGTTCCCATCTAACATTCAAATAACACGGTCTTGAGCCTTTTCTCACAACTGGAGTGACCAATTTAAGTAACTGTGGGTCACAGCGGTTTCTTTAGGGTCACTTAGCCGAGTTCGTATTGTAAAATAACATGAGCGTAGGACTCGTGTTATAGTTTACGTTTTTATAAGAAAATGCGGAATAATAAAACGAAAGGGGTGCATATGGAATACGATTAAAACAGCAGGCCTATCCTCATGGAAATTACTGAGAACTCTGTTATAGTCGGCGCAGTAGTTTTAGGCCGGTGGAATTTTCAAGTGGAAGGCTAGGAGCGAGTCTGTTGTGCGATTGTATAATGCTGACTGCACCGAGGAGCTTGTGTGACTGAACGCCCAAACAAAAGAAATGCACTGACCGTGCCACCTCAGGTACACAGACTAGGCCCGTTCGCCAGCTTCTCCACCGGCCGAGAACTACTACGCCGACTATACAAGTCTTGCAATTGAGTCGAGTGCCAGTCCTTCACATCCTCCTGCTTCTGCCACGATCCAGCACGATCTTCTAGCCTGCCAGTACAGCGACAGACCTCTCTTCTTTTCCCCTGTTAGCCCGTGGATCTTCTTTCCCTCGTCTCCTCCCACAGACCCGACTTTCTTATTTCTTCTTTTCCCTTCTCATCCTACTCAGAAGGC
>NW_019059767.1:1111105-1156946 GCF_000696155.1 Zootermopsis nevadensis | reverse complement strand
GTCCGAGAAAGGGATGGAAGGATCCTGTTCATATGGACCTATCGTCAGACAGAACACTAAATAATATATATATATATATATATATATTGCTAATTCTTAATGAGATCGGAGCCCACGAATGCGTGTCTAGGCTTAACTATGATCCTTAAATATGTTTAAACTAGATCGTGGTTGTTCTCAGGCATTGCACAATAACGTTATTAAGCGATTGGCTTGTTCCCTGCTTGTTCGTAACGTAAGGAAACTAGTGTCCTATCTCTTATGATGGACATTACATACGTTGTGGTATTTTATGTACATTTGTACCTTCTCGTGTGAGCATAGCTCTACAGTCGCAATAGTAGGACCCTCACTAACACAGGCACGAGGCTACACCCTTACATCCAGGCAGCCCCCACCCACTATAGATGTGAAAAGGGTGTGTGACAAGAGAGATGGGTAGATGTTAAGGGGAGTGAGTCCCCCTTCCCTCCACCCCCTTTTATACACCATGCCCCCTCACTGCTCGCGTACACACGCAATATCCCCTGCCCACATTCTCCCTTCAGGGACAGACTTTTCTCGGCGCCCCACACTGCCTCTTTGTAGCCCCCCCCCCCCCAAAAAAAAAACAGGCACCACGTTACGTGGTAGTGGAGCGTAGGGGGAAGTCATGGTCCTTTCTGCTACGAGTCTTTGCACCATACTAAACCTTCTTCAGGGTGAAAATTGAAATGACAAATACTGCCAGAACGCATGCCCTGGACACATTCCTTCAATTTCTTAGAAATGTTTGTACAAATGAAATATATCGGCTCGACTTTAAGACTTGGTATTTCAAACGTTTTGGTTTGGTACAGTACCGATAGCTGGTAAGGGCTGTGGTGACGATCGGGCGCATAATTTGAATCAGTCTTGTATTTGACCTAATAACCTTCATTTTATGACAGTCGAGGACAACAGAAAGCTCTTTATCACAATTGGTACAGCACTACAAAGACGTAATCTACGGCAAGAAGGGACTTTAATGATTTTATCTCGAATTATACTACTAAAACAAATTCCAGCTTTATTGACTTTGCGTCTGTAATGCAGTGCGAAATTTCTGTGACCCCTAATATTAAACCCCGCAATTAAGGGGAGGCCAACAGTTGCTTCACCCCTTTTCCCGTATCTTTGGAACATCCAATTATTTTTTGATTCCTTGTTTCTTAGATTACGCATCTACGGAATGGACTGTGTTTCGTGGAATAGTAAGGAATAGCCTATCAGTGAATGATGAGCTCTAAATGGAGTGTTCATAACTTATTTTAACGTACTCTGCTTTCATTCGTCTGGAGGGACTGAGAAAAATCACGCATAACTCCATGATATCGGACGCGGACCGATATTTGAACGTACTTTTCGAATATGAAGGAGTGGCAAATCAACTTCCTCGTGGTTTTGCATGTCGGGCCGGCTGTAAGGGTTGTCCGGTCTCCTGTCCCATGGGTGATGGTCGTTGTTTCCACAACCCTAAACCGGCCGGATCGTAAAGCTGGGCCAGATTTCACATCAACCGTGTCAACACTGTTACCCCTGGCTAACACGTTTAAAAACGAAACTTGGAAAATAAGACAGCCATCTTACCCTCTCAAATATTCAGCCAGTACGGGCGAGACGAATTCTCGCAGAGTTTCATTGCCATGGTCTCCTCAGAATAGAAGACTTCATAGGGTCTACGTTTGTGGCTGACCATACACGTGACATCCATCCACAAGTGAGGCGGGAGAAAGCACTAAAAAGGTTATTATGTGTGCGCGTGGGGTCGGGGGACTTTGTTTTTCAGGCCTCGTAAATTGTGGCGTAACTAGGACTGTCTAGACTTGTATTCGGGAGGACTCGGTTTGAATCTCCGCAGGTTTACCAAGTATTACGACACATTTTGTGATTCTTTCTGTCTCTTCAGGCAAATATCCACCCTGATGGTATCTTCAGATAGTCCACGACTCTGCAAAACTTTGCTTTCTCGCACCTTATTCGTAGATAACATGTGCAGTAGAAATAGTATCTTTAAATAATTTCAATCAATCAATAAGATCTCGTAAGTAATACCGATTGGTCGCGAGTTCATGGAATAACTATAATATATTGCAGGTATGCGTCGGATGTCGTACATTCACACTGAAGATGGCAGCTGCAATGTTCACCGAAACACTGTATAATTCTCAACATTCGACGCGGCCTATCTGAAAAAGCCGATATTACAGATTGAACTCCAGCCTCGAAAATTTAAGGACGTGAATTAAAGGATTTTTCCCCCCTGAGAGACCTTGCAGCTGTGAAGTTCCACCATGGGTCTGAGGTTTTCACGCCAGTGGGTTACAGCGCCGTGTAGTCTCCGAAACGTTGATAAACTTCAACCAGACTACACGGCTCTACAACCCAGAAGACATTTACCATACGCAACTTACCTTATCACTTCACACATTATCATATCAAGAACGTTTATGAGATGCAACTAGACTTTTAGCCAAGATCAGAAACAGTTCTTCTGATGTACGACACTGACCTCGTTCACGTGTCCGCGATTATCTGAGCAATCGAGTGCCTTATAGGCTTGCTGATGTCTGACACGCCGCCAGACCGGAGTGCATAGAGCGTAAAAGAAATTGAAGACAAAATTCTGGCAGTGCTGAGACACGTTTTACGTTGTTTTGTGTTCTCTATTATAATCCCCTCAGAATACTTCTGGTTTTCTCGATTCAAACCATCTTTCCAGCGAGCCGCCAGCCCGTTGTTTATTAACGAATATGAAGGCTAGATAGGCTGTTGGCCAAGAGGATTCAGATCACACAACACCTAACTACTTTTAATTTTGTGAGTTTTTTGAGCCAAAATCACTCTTCTTATTCCGACCTCCATCTAGTATCCACTCCACTCCACTGCCTTCTCCCCCCGCATACCTCCCTTCCAGTATCCCATCCCGCAAAACATCACCCCGTTAATATCATTGCCAATGACACCCCCCCCACCCCCAACTAATTCATCTTCATCAAAACTTTCATGTCACCCCCAAGCCAACTCTACCTTCTTCACATTAGTGGGTGCAGCCACCACAGCATGAACGCGTGGAGGTAATGCTCCACCTTAACGCACTCTTAACATCGGTGAGTGAGAAACTTCGCCCTGTTTCTCCCAATTGACAATTTGTTGTCACTTGAGTTTCTTCAGTTACCTCATCTGTTAATGATACGTTATTGCGGGTGGCTTCTGAAATTTGGAAGTTGTACTTGCGTCATCAGAACCTCCAAAGCCACCGTCTAGACGTTAACTAAAGCCGACCCCATCTGCCTTTCGGTTCCCTTCCTGTTCGTTAATCGCTCACAAGTCCAGTCCTCTCTGTTTCTCCTCTAAGATTTAGGTTGGGCGTTGGGCCAAAGAACCTCTCACAGTTAAATGTAGGGGTGCTTGTAAATGCCACCAAGTCTCGACGTGGACGGATTTATTGGCTCGACGGAAGAAGATGAACCCCCAGTCAGATTTCGGATAACCCCGATCACTCTGGCATAAGTGTAACGCGTTTTGAGTATTCACGAGGTTCTGGGTTTAAATCATCGGAACGGAGATCGGCTCTGCTGATAAAACTGTTCGGATATCTTGAGCACTTTCATATTCCGGGAGATTCTAACCAGAGATTCTGGAACTAAAGTCAGGCTTACAATGAAAGCACAGTGGTCAGGGCGAATGCTTTGCACCGTCTTCAGTATTATTGCCAATGCTTGGCCACCTTGGAACAAAAAAGTGTTTTTTGGGATGACACTTTCACATTTTGTATCCCTTCTCAAGCAATCGATAGCTGCTGTTTACGAATCGCAAGTCTACTTCGCCACTTTAAACCGGATCTTTACTCATTTCTGTCAGTTTTATTTGATGTAATTCTTTCACATTCGTTTTACTCTTTTTATTGACACCAAAAATGTCTTTGAGGAAATCGCATCAGTTGTTCATTCGATGGGACCACAGTTACGCGTTATAAAAAAAAAACGTTAAACTTGGAATTCGCAAATTGATATGAGCGAATGTTATTGAAAATGTCCGTAAGAACAGCGGAGCTTCCATGTACGTCCTCCTTTCTTTATTCTACTCACAACGGGTGGTGGTCGGGTAAAGCTATATACCATATAGCAGGACTGGAAACCTCGTGAGTTCGCCTCTGCATTGCGCATGTCCCACTATCAGTGGGAGTGAGACGCCGAGCAAGGTGCGAGAAGGAAAACTACAACCTAGAATAAGCAAGACAGAGAATGGTATAGAAATAATACGAGACAGAGAGAGAGAGAAGACGAAGTGTTTGAGAGATAACACAGAGAGAAAGGGATGAAGATGGGTTGGGACTGAAGGGCATGCAGTATTAGTACGAGCGCGTGTGTGTATGGGTCTGTTCCAAATTTCACCCACCACTCGCTCGTTGGTTGTACAAACAGAGACGTAGCGCTGTAGAGAGGTAGTAGCAGTGTCCGTAGGATCCTTGGTCAGAGAGGACGGACTCGCTATCATTGCTCAGTACCCCCTGTGACGTACAAGGAGCGAAAGAGACCCTTCCCCCCTCCTCCTCCCGCCGTGTGACAGCATTGACAGAGGTAACTTGGCGTTAGTAACAGAGCGCGAAGAGTGAGTGTAGGACGTGTTGTAGGTTACAGCGGCCAGGTTTTAAGTGATAAGTGCTTCAGTATTGAAGAGTGCACGTGGTTGATATAAGATAACTTGTTCTAGCTGTCAGAATTTGAAATATGAGACACTGAAGTTTGTGATGAATGAAACAGGGCGGCACTGCAAGACTTATTTAAATCCGGATTCAAACCAGTTTCTTCTGATGGCAACAGGAAGATAGAACTTGTTGGAAAGTATTTAAAAAATAATAGGTTGAGAGTGTGGAAACAAGACTGAACCAATCGAAAACTTGAGTTTTAAGAAGACATTTATTTATAATTTACACTTGGGATAATTTTTAATTGTGTGTTTTGTGTTAACCTATAAATTATCATAGACAGTGTTCATCGCCGGGACATAAAAAGTAACTAATCCCGTCTCCTATTTTGTCGTCATTGTATTCTAACAGGACCCGACGTCCTGTTAACACAAAAGAAGTTGCAGGTTGAAGATCAGCAAGGCTTTGTGCTTTGCCAAGTGTGTTGTAGACAAGACTTGTCGATACATTTGTGAGAATTGTCTCCTGTGCCTCTGAGATGTAACATTAAACACGTTTGGTTTCTGTCTTCGTTTTGAGTGGAAACAGAATCGGTAAAGACACTGAACACTTCGACTTAATTGTTCCGAGACTTGCAAAAAATCACCGAAAGATGTCTCACAAGAGAAAACCCAACTTACACAAGGTAAGAACCAGTTTTTTGTGTGTTTTGTGACAGAGATAGAAAGCGACCATGTTTAAGTGTCAACAGGTGAATTTTATTTCAGCAGGGATAAACCTTATTGGTCTCGAGGCTTCTTGCGCAGAATCGAAAGCGAACGAAAGTTACGTTATCACGACTACGTATGTATTTTTAGCTTTCTGTTCGAGACGGGAACAGTTTTCAATGTCATCAGTATAGTCGGTATGTGATCGAATCGGGGTAGTGCGATAATAAAGCCTGTCTTAAACCGTTTACGCTTAAAGGAATTTTATCTTTTGAGACATAAAATGTTTAAGTACGTTCTGGAACAACTTTATAACACGTTTTAACACGTGTACCTGTCTCTGAATAAGGGTTTTATGTGTCTGTAGTGAAATGTGTGTAGACGTCTGTCATTACTATAAGAAGTAGCAGATCAGTGTTTCTTTAATCTTATTTGAAAATTATCTATGTAGGATTTAAACGTTTTTCACGATGATTCCAGTTGACTCCGTCAGAGACAGTTTCCGAAATATTGGATACGATCGTTCGAGAAGACTTAGCATCCGTGCATTTGTTTACTTCGAATAATTAATGGCGACGAAAAAGTTCCAGAAAACGAACCTGGTCACAGTTCGTATTTGGCCATTCTTAGACAACGTACGTACATTATTGCCATTATATGAAATTGTAATTACACTTGTTAAATGTATCTTGCTAAATATTATTTCAGGCCAGAAGCGTATCAAAGGTTTGTTTTTGAAATTAAACAATCAACAGAATCCACATTTCCTCCACATACATGCCACTCATATGTGCAGATGTGTAAACTCCCTCGCTATTCAAACAAAATATACTATCAGAAATAGTTTTTTTTCGTGCGTGTCTCTGCAGATCGGACATTGAACGTATAAGTGCAACTCGTAAATACGTCCCATGCACAAAGCAACTTTTGTAAACACGTATTTTATGTCGTGCATTCTTGGTAAAATCTTTTTTTTTGAAAAAGTTTGACAATGGAAGACACCCAGTTTGTGTGACGGAAGTAGCCATGTTTTTTTATATATATATCTTGTGTAACAGTGGCTGCTTTCTAAGTTATTATGCAGTAATTGCCAAGTTAATCTTCCCGTAAAATCTGCCTGCCTTTCAGCTTCTTCTGACTGGTATAAATGAAGTACAGTTTTGTAACAATTGTTGGAAATTTTTAGGCACTACGCACATGCTCCCAACACCATCTTAGAAGCTAAAGACCAAAAGCCCGAACTGCAACTGTGTTTGACAAAAGTTTTGGAGTCCTTCGCGTTATTTTTCTCACTGAATTTTGTGAAGGGAAACTTAATTTTTTAAAACGTTGCAGACAATTCGGGCGACTGAAGACTTCGGTTGGTCTCTATCAGATGCATCCTTCGCGAAAGTGGGTCGTATAATCGGAAACATTTAAATCCCCTGTACTATATACCACCCGGCAGTCACAAATATCCAAGGTCATCACGTGAATGATCAGGCAGTGCGTGGTCTCGTTTCTTTTTTGTTTTCCAGTTTTACTTTCTCTGTCGAATGCGGGCAATGGCACAGAAGTCAAGAATAAAAGTGCCTATTGAATGTACCGGCATGTCTTGACAATTTAGAATTTGAATTCATTGACAGAGAAACTGAAGTCACAAAAGGTTTGTGCGGTATTTGAAGGTAAATGCTTCATTCTGAAGGTTTAAACAGTGTAATGGACAACATTTGCGTCGATGATGATTGTCTTCTGGGATGTTGCACTGGTAGAAACTTCCGTTATCAGCGCGATCATCACCATCATGATGGAGGCAGTACGTACCTCATAAACATTGGTCACGTTCTATCGGACTCCACGGTGCAATGTCGCGTTCAAACTTGCTGTCGTGAGAACCTGGTATCCGAACACAGAGGTGGTTCCCACAAGAGCTTATAGTGTCCGTTAGCATAAAAACCTTGAAGTACTGTAAAGTGATAATTTAATTTGCTTGTCACATTCCCTACGAGTATTGTCGTTGTTCTGCCACCAAACATCGCGAGCGAATGGTAAACATTCAGGACATCCTGCTTTAAATTGCCGGTCCATAGATTGGCTGTCCTCATTGAGGATTTTCATGGTTTTCCTCGATCCTTCCAGTCAGGATAGCCGGTCTCCGGGCCGAGATTTGAACCCGGGACCTCCCGAATACGAAGTTCGGTGGCTTTTTATTAAATTGTTAATTGTTCCCCGTCAACCTCAACAGTATCCTATACGTTACAACCTGAAGGTGGTCCATTTTGGATCGAAACATGTACAACAAACAATTGAATTAAAACCGAAATATTTTATTATTATTATTATTATTCAGTTCGCTGCCTTGTTAAAAATTTTAATCCGCTTTTTATGCTTTAAATCGCCGCGTAAAATTTATTTGGTAGGTACATACTGAGCTTTACAGAAACACTTGAACCTATGTTTGTTCTGGAGTTTGTGTATGGGATTTATAAGTAACTCGTTTGCCTTAATGCTACTTTGATACTTTAGTTTCAGTGCTGTTTGCGTCGTTGAAAGACTACACTACTCACCTTCTCGATTGCTTTCAGTTCTTGGAAGGAATTATCAGCTTTTTAAAAGCGTTGTGTCTTCTCTTTAATGCACTGTAGTGCTTTGAAGCAACAGCCATTTTACTTGTAATACGCACACAGGTGTGTGTTGAAGGAATTGCTAAAAACTAAACCCCACATTTTATTTCTGGGGACGTCCCTTCAGACACATTCCTGAGCTGTGGTCAGGGCTTCGTAGTATGACTGTAAATCCAGCGTTCTTTATATGAATAGGTGAAAGCTGCAATGTTATTGTTTCGTTGTGACAAAAGTAGCTTCTTTGTGACTGTAGTCATACCTATACTTGTTTCTGAAGGTACTTTCAATAGTTTACAACGAGCAGAACTTGTCTACAGATTAATATAGCCCGATTATAGGCTACTGGTTGGTTGGGAAATATATTTTCGCGGATAATCGAAACCCCGGATAATTCGGAAAAATTTAACTAAAACAAGGAAAGTTTATTTACATACATTACTTAAATTATTAATAATTAAAAAATAATAAAGGATTTTGTATAAAATAGCTTGGGGTCACGTCAACAAATCCGATCACGCAATCATCGATACTGATACGTTTTGTAGGATTTGAGGTTTTCATCTCCGCCGTGTAGTCTGGTAGAACTTTACCAGTGTTTCAGAGGTCCTCGATGCTGCCATCCTCAGGGCGGTTTTGGTGCCTTGTAAACTTGGTCAATGGGAACGTTTCGTAGAAACATAGTCTTCGTCATCGGAAACGTTGACATCAGTGGACGAACTGAAACCTGGAATAGTCTTCATCCTAGGTACCGTCAAAACCAAATCTCAAAAAACTGTGTTCATTATCTTGTCTGGTTTCACACCTGTGGTTATGGGGAAAAAGGTTACAACCAGATGGGTTTACAAAAGAGTCTGTTCAGACATTGTTCTGCTTTTATGTCGCAAATTATTTTTATTTTCCATTGGCCTTCCGTCACAGTTGCATGTCTAGAATACACTTCGTGGTCTGGCTCCGCAGATACAGACGAGACGGTATGAGAATTACGTACGTGTGTACTCCAGCCTTGCCACCTTCTAGGGCACGCGTCTCGTGGTGATAATGATGAATCCAGAGTAGCTTCAGAGAGTAGTTAGCGGAACACTGAAGAGGAGAGGTTGTGGGGGGGATGTTCAGATACGTTTTTTGGGAGACTTGCGCAGCGAAATGTAGGTGACAAAGGTTATTGAATGAAGCTTTGATTTTCTCGCACGATACAGCCTGTTTGTAATTCCGGGCGTGTGTGTGAAAGAAAGTGTAGTTTTAGAAGCGTTCACCTTCGGCGTGGTCAATTTTAGGTAAGCTTAGGCCTACACGTTTTTATTATACTGATAATACTGTATTGAAGATCTCTGTATGACCTCTGAAACGTTGGTAACCATCGACCATACCACACAGCGCAACAACCCAGAAGACAGAAATCTTCATACTCATCGCCCTGATGATGGAGGCAGTATGACCTGCGAAACGTTGGTAAACATCGACCAGACTACGCAGCGCAACAACCCAGAAGACAGAAGTCTTCATACTCTGATGACGGAGGCAGTATGACCTCTGAAACGTTGATAAACATCGACCAGACTACACAGCGCAACAACCCAGAAGACAGAAATCTTCATACTCTGATGACGGAGGCAGTATGACCTCTGAAACGTTGGTAAACATCGACCAGACTACACAGCGCAACAACCCAGAAGACAGAAATCTTCATACTCTGATGACGGAGGCAGTATGACCTCTGAAACGTTGGTTAACATCGACCAGACTACACAGCGCAACAACCCAGAAAGACAGAAATCTTCATACTCTGATGACGGAGGCAGTATGACCTCTGAAACGTTGGTTAACATCGAGCAGACTACACAGCGCAACAACCCAGAAAGACAGAAATCTTCATACTCTGATGACGGAGGCAGTATGACCTCTGAAACGTCGGTAAACATCTGCCAGACTACACAGCGCCACACCACCCCAGAAGACTTGCCGAATATAACAAAATTATTGGCTCCTGTGTATTGTAATTCGTTTGTCGCGTCGTTCACCTGTAATTGATTTGTGATTCTGTGCAATTATTTGGTTTTTGTAAATGTATTTTTTATGACGCCCGTCGAGGTGAAAGCTACCGAATTCTCTTTGAGTTGACTAAAGTGGATTTGAAGAGAACAAACCAGAATATTGGTGCAGTTGTTCATGACAACTACGATACTCACGTGAGGAAGGCAGCAACTTTGGTTAAAAGTATTGATTCCAGGCTAACGTATCTTCAAGCTGAAACTGAGACTTTGTTGAACAACGAACAACTTTGGATCGACAGCGAGGGGGGGAATATTTTTTTATCTGTGTGTGATGAGTAAAACTGTTCATAGTTCACTTTATTATCTGCTTGTCCTGTGAGATTAAAGTTGACAAAGTATTGGATTTTAAGGCCATGTATTAAGGAAGAGAGAAATGAAAAATTACCTTTTCCCTCTGGGTTGAAAACCGAGTTTCAGACGGCATTTTCTTCTTTTCTTGAGGTTTAGACTCGATAGGATCGCATGTGGAAGGGCGGTTCTGTCCTCGCTGACTTTCTGAAAGTAGCCTTGCCAGTCAGGAGGGACTCCAACACGCATTTTAACCACCACAGAGTAGCCCCATCGCCTTTCTTATGTAATGAAAGGAGTAACAGAGAAGGGAGAAGTTTCTCTTTTCTGTGTTTGTGAGGTTGACGGGAATAATGACCTGCTAGAGTTTGGGGTGGTACTGGCCCTTGTAACTAGACGGCAGGGTATGCGGGCGTTGCGGAGAGGTCATCGCCTTCGTGGCCGGCAGAAGAGCTTGGCTGGCGAGAAAGCAGGTTGCCGAGAGTCAGTCCGCTCGGCCCAGCCCTCGCCATGGTACAGCACTGACAAATATTGAAGATGGAGATGACTGTCTTCTGAGACGTTGCACAGTGGAGGGACTCTGGTAGATGTTGACCGACGGTCACAATCTGCAAGCTGCACTGTGCAGTATTCCACAAGACGTCATACTCATTGCTGTGAGAACCTGAAATCTAACTAACATTTCAATCACAGTGTGGCTTTCAATAAGACCGATGACTTACCGAATTGGTGAAAGGGTTAGAGAAATGCTGAAGACGAGATTCGTGACTGTAGGAGTGACGGGTACGACCGGTATTAGTCTGCAGTTTTGGTAATTATTGATTCTGGTTCGAGCAGAAAGACCCGCGTGGTCTGGGTCGATCGAACACAGGTACCGCAGGGTACGAACCCCTGATCGCTTGAGGCACAGATTTTAATAATTGAACGCGTTTGCCTGTGTTGTTCCGGGATGACCATAATGCCAACACGACGACAGGAAAGGTTAAAGGTAAAAATCCCTGTCCTTTAAAGACGACGTATTCTGTGGATGCAAGGGTCCACGGATGTCTGCAATAAAATGTGATGGTGAGCCCAGACAGCTCATGTAGTGACTACTGGTTTGTACAACGGGGGTTCGATTCCCGACACGGCAGGATTTCTGTCTTCGCCAACCCTTTCCTTGGTAAAGCTGCTACCTCCATCTGGTACCGAGGTTAAACACGCGTGGAGCTGTACTTTCACACCCCTATTCTAAATGGCGCGGTGTTTAATTAAGCGCCAGGGACAATTTGGACTCTTTATTGAAGGTAGTAGGTAACCCTACCCACTGGAATATTCACTTGTAGGCCTATAATTTACAGTAGGTCCGTATAAGTTGCGTGGTGATACATTTTCGTCCGAAAATGTTGTGGACGGTCATATATTAATATCATGACGGCGTTCTGTCTGATAGTAAAGGTAACAGTTTATCACAGCTTCGTGACTTTTACGTAGCGTAACCGGGACAGATCAACCAGTGAAGTGGTTCGACTACCGTGTTCCATGTGTCCTTATGATTTATCTCTCGGATCATTTTACGCCATCACTGTGCACGACGACGAAATGCTACTTTTACGTTAGGACTGAGCAGAGCGACCGATATAAATGGCATTATTTATGATAAAACTTTTTATTAATGTCCAAACGGATATGTGTAGTTTTTGATTGTGTGTACAGGTGTCCTAGCCTCGTTCTGGTCTGGACGATACGACTGCCTGCTGTCTTACGATGCACTTGCACATTCCATTGCATTCAGTCTGAATTATGTTTGCTATGGAAGCAAATAATCGACCTTCATTATAAATAACAGGCATGTTTCCTTAACATGAGTAAGCAGTAGATGGTGGAAGTTAATTTATTTGCATAAATTGTTGTTGGTAGTTATCAGTGTCGTAGTCAGAAGAGGGTAGGATGCTCGCTGTGAAATGCTTTGGAGACGCGAAAGAAGAATGTTTTTTTTTAGTGTTTTGTTCCAATATCAGGTTTTTAGCGTCGAATGCATCTCAGTCACGATGTCCCTACCCCTGTCAGTAATCAAAGGGACGTGAATCCTTTGCATAAAATATTCCTGATGTTTTTTTTGCAAATATTAGTAGCGTAATTGATTTATGGTTCTTTGCACTAAAGTATGAGATTTTTTAGTAGATTTTCCAACCCTCTATCCTTCCCAGTCGTAGTGCCTCTACACTCTGTTGTGACGAATAATTTTTATCCCATTTACTGTGAAGTTAAATCTAAATTGTAATTTTATTTATTTATTTATTTAAAATGCGTTCTGGAGATCTCGTACTATCCGTGTATAATCGGCACCAAATCAGGTGTTAATAAAATTACCAGATAACTTAATTATTTTCTCCCAGAATTGTAGTAGCATGTCAGCGTAGTATCCATCCGCGGGATGTGACATAGACCAAGAACTGGAATCTAATCCTTGTACTTGCCACGAAGGAATTCACTTCCTCAGAATAAACTTGCTGTGGAAAATTTACCAGTTGTAAGGCGCACCTACGAACCTGAAGTGCTTCTCCCAGATACATTAAAATAACATGTTGAATGTAGGCGCTATTTTGTGTTTACTGTGGATGCTATGCTATAAAAATGTATGTAAAGAACTTGGATCTTACGAGGCCATTCAAGGCGACCGTCACTTCGATGTAATCCACTGTGGAGTCCGTCAGATGTGCTCGTCATGATAGCAATCGTCAAGCTTCTCATGCTTTAATGGGGAATACAGCAGAATCATTATATTACAGTCAATCTGACTGCATTTGAACGATTCTGTACCAGCTACAGAGGTTACTAGTTGCGAATGATATGATGTAATGTTACGTAAATAAATTTAAGGGTGTGTTGGATGATGGGAGAGGCTGCCCTGTAGTATTTATGAGTTCCATCTCGGTATTTATCTTAAAGGACTGAGTAAGACCGTGCAAGTTAAGCGGTTTCATGGCTGGGATTCGAACTGGGTGTCACCTAATACAAATGGAAGCCGCTGTGGGACACGCTTCGTTTAATCTGCGGAGAGTGTGATTTTTGTGAGCATGGGTGTACTAGCTACTGGTTCTTTTTGCTGAGCAATGTTAAATTAAAGGCCGGAAGGGGCCACATGAAAGCACGGGGGGAGGGGGTCACTGGACCCTGTCTGCATGCGTCGCGGTTTTTCCAACTTAAGATGGGCTCGGGTGGTAACAGAACGTAAAATAAGAAAACCATGCACAGAGGGTCATTATACTGCTTTTGAGTTGCCGGCCATTTTTAAATGAATGCCGTATAAATAGGAAGGAGAAGGAGATTGTAATCGGCCATGACATTAAAAATGAAATGCGAAGAACGCGCTGTCGGTGTGACTTTGTCTGCTAAAATGCCACAATATAATTGCTCCTTTAATCATCACAACTTACGCCAAAAAATTGTTGACAACATTTGATGCACTGCGTCACAATTGTTAGGTATTGTCCATTGTGCCGAGGCGTTACGAGAGTCTTCTCTGCTGCCTTCTTCAGGTGTTTTATTGTAATACTGATACGCGTAGCGTACGTAGTTGTTATTAAGAAGTTTTGGCTTTGATCTCTAACGTTGCCACTGTACACATCATTCCGGAAGTGAAATCAATATTAAACCCATTAATAGAATGATAATGCATATAGGCCAGTGATTAAGTATCACGACATGTGGCCGTAATTCCTACGGCCCACTCATCATCTGTCCTGAATCGCCTTACGCTGAAAGAGACAGCACAACGCAACGCGGGCATGAATATGTCGAATTTTGTCCTGAGGGTTGGGATGCCGTGTATGTAGTCTTGTAGCTGGAACATACGCCTCCAACTTCAGTATGGAAGCTTCTTCGTCCCTGAAGATGATGGCGACATGTTCTTCCGAAACATGGATAAGCAGCTTTAAGATGTACTCATGTTCTAATTCCCTGCTAGGTTTTGCAACATGGCGGCCGAAGAAACTTCTCAGGTGACAATTAGGTCTTCACTAGCCTCATTTAAAGTATGTTCCTGAAATGATTTTAGGTGATGTATTCGCAAGCATATAATATTGTTAAGGGGCCGTATTTTTTTCTTTTTGAGTTAAAAGAGTAACAGTATAGCGGCGCACTAAATCTATAATTAGCGTTCTGTCTGTTAGTAAAAGTAACAAACGGCCTATTTCGGGGCCCGCGGAGCGCCTCGTACCACACACAGCTCGTACATTTCCTCTGTGTGGGCTAGACTGTAGTTGGCGTGGCCAAATAATCAACTCTGATTTGTCTGTTGATCAAATTTAGCGCGCGGTTGAGTAATGGAAGTTACCAAGCATCCGGTCCCGATATGAAACAAACCGAATGAATTTTCGGCTTGTTTCACAGTGATGATTTAGGAGCTGGCTGGGCAAGGGTGATAAATCACTAGGGGCACAGAGATTTTTGTGCGTAAAGAACGACTCTATGTCCCATCCGCGGTCCAACAAGAACCTTGTCCAATTCATGTTGCTGTCCAGTAGATCCCAGAGTCTTCCAGCTTTAACGATAGTAGCCGACACCAGACTACGTTCTTCAAGGTCACGGAAGGACGTCGCCTATTGCGAGGCGGCCATGGGATATTCTGAAGTTGTATCCCGCATTTCGCCAAGAAGTGTTAGGTGCGAAGGGACAGAGGCAGTTTCAACTTCAGCGTGACAACGAATATTGACGATAGTACCGAAAATTTTAGGTCGCGCTTTGTACGTTTTCCAGCAGTGATGTGCGTGGATCTCGCTAGTAGTAACAGTAGTACCCCAAGTGAAGGGGTTCGGTCAGTCCAACTACCGGTATTGATCCTCCCCACATGAGCACATACCCAGTTTCAGGAGCCCTGAGCCCCTTGTGTGGTGTGGTGGGCGCGTCACGTGTTGTGACCGCCCACAGTCCTGCTCGACCCCGATGTACCTACTATAAGAGGAAATGGATTGCCAGGTGAGTGGAATACTGCTCCAAATGCACTGTTGGTTTTGCAGTTAAACAGCCTTTTATGATCCACCAAACAACTGGCAGTTCATGCGACTGAATCTGACGTGTTTTCAGAATCGACTGTTCATTGCTAGGCTTCGGGCAAGTGAAGATTTATCGGTTTAATCTCCTTTACCTTTGAGTTACCCAAGAGGATAAAAGCATCCTTTTCAGGTAAAATTTGCTTCTGAAGGGGTAATTGAGAATGAAATCCTGTTCATAAGTCAATATCATAGCTGTGATGCATCAAAATGTATAACATTCATCCAATTTAATTTCCGTGAAATGAAGTTTCGGTATGAATTGGCAGGAAAAGGGAGGGAACGGACCTTCTGCACTGAATGATAGTGAATTATGACAACTCGGGATAGTTAACTGTGTATAAAATGGCGTCACTTTCACGGAAAGAATATATCTCAGACCCAGCCAACACGTATTCGATACTCTCTATCCATATAAGATTTTATTTAATACTATAAATAATACAAATTCGTCATTTTGTTTGTGAACCCTTCTCTGCGCAGAAAACCATGTTTGAAAATGATTTATCGACCTGATCGTGGTGATAGTAAGCACCTCTGAAACGTCGGTAAATTTGTGTTACGCTACGTGGCGTAACATATATCAGAAGGCAGTCATCTTCATAAGCTACTCGCCACTGTGAGAATCTGAAATTTCATTTAAATAATAATATGTTTACTTTCTGCTCTTATTTATTCTTAGCTCTCGGCTGTACACAGATGGCAGCTCCATCTAGGCAACAAAGACTGTTACTTCTATATGTTATGTTCGTAGACCCCTTTCATACAAACTTGTTTAAATTGTAATGGATTTATAAATAACATGATAATATATTAATTTACCGGGTGTCTGTAAATTTAACGGGCGCTTTGAAGGGTGTGTAATTATTTATATGTAACACATACGAAAAGCGTGTGTGTGAACTTTCATCACCACACGTATAAAAAATCTTTAATGTTAAGTTGTGTGACTATTTTCCAGTACACAGATTTTTCGTATGTTTTGAAATAAAAAAATAATTGATGGACACCCAGTACGTTATATAACATCATTGATATATAAGTCCAATGGAAATTCATCAAAGCAAAGATGGGGTGAGGGTAAGAACAATATTTTTGCTTAGTGCTTATTTTAAAAGAGAGAAATTGTAATGCATATTTCTTACTTCTGAACTCCGGTGTCAGGCTAAAGAAGATATTTACAAATTAGCATAATGCTTGCTGTCCAGGAAGAAAATGAACGCAACTTGTTCTGTGTGCATTCATAATCGGTGTTCCCGATTGCACTGCCTGCCTCTGGTTGGTTATTTTGGCATACTTTCTGCAAGAAATGTTTTTCTTTCTGTAGCATACTCGTAAAAGTGGTATTCCGTATATGACACCTTTTAATTTGTGTGTCTGTTTTAAATATATATCGACGTTCTTTATCTGCAAGGTATTGAAAATTTATACTTGAACGAATAGTAAAAATTAAGTAGGATTTGAGGTTCTCACGATGTGGTGTCCGAAGATGGCTGTATTCTGAGTTGTAGCCCCTTGTAGTCTGTTAGAAGTTTACCTTGCTGGCGGCGATAGTGAAAATTACGCTATAGCTACACACAGTCAGCTCACTGAATTGCATCACTTTGCTTATTTAAATACTTTACTGTTGGATCTTTTTTCTCTCCTTATTCAGACCTGTCACGGTCTTTCTCTGTTTCAGTTAATTTATCATGCCCTTCCCCTCTTCTCTCATGTGTTAATTAATGTCTTGCTTCTGCCACCACTGGTCATTTGTTTGTCACGTTGAATTCGTCCCCAAACATGAAAACTTCCAAAGTTCTTCCTCTTGTTCGTTCGCACAGAATTTCTGGCTTATTTTTAATACTTATTTTCCTGTCTATTGGTTATTTTCCCTCCGTAATTCGACGTCTTCCTCTCTCACATTCATTCCGTTTCTGTTTTATTGTCGCATCTGCCATGTCGTCACTTTACATCGGCTTTCGAATGAGTCATGTTTCTCAGTAAGTCTCTTTCTCGTTATCGTATTATCTGACTAATTTCCTTCCTTTTCAATGTTATTTTTTCTTTGTCATTTTCTGTTCACCCCTGTCACAAGTCGTCCTACGTAAAAACCCTCCATTCTCATATTTATCGCCTTTCCCCTTTGCTTTATTTTCCCCCCAACTTCCGTCTTAATTCCTTGTCCTGCTTCATAAGCCGTTCTTCAGTTTTAATTTCTTAGTATTTATACATTTCTCACCTCTTACGCCTTCTTCATTTCCTTAATCGCACCTCTCCTTTCGTGTCCCTTCTCGCGTCCTGCTTTCGCTGTTGGATATTTCATTACATAATTCCTGGTCTCTCTTCGTCGCTTGTTCCACTCTTCCAGTGCTCGCTATTATATTAGATACAAGGCTACATATGATGAACAATAACCATACCGTGGCAGCTAAAATAATGAAAGGGGTCGTAGGGGGGGGATCGAAATATAGACAGAAGTCATCCTCCCCCCCCCTTCCAGAGCATTTTATTTTTATATGCAAATCATGACAAAAGGCATGTCCAACTTAAACACTCATATTGTTAATACGTGCTACATTCTTCGCCGGATTTAGGAATGCAGAGTCAGTGGCGTAGGGCAGGGATGCGATTCCTAAGTTCGCAGGATCCGTGTCGCTGTTCTGCTAATTGAAATTGTTACGTACGATGTTCTATATGACAACACAATCAATAGACTGGCTTGGTTGTTCAGGCGGTCTGCGCTGTAATGTCTGCACTGGGACACAATCGTACGGTCGGTTGTCATCATCATCATCATCATCATAATTATGGATGTTGTTGCAACTCCGTGGAGTACAGTCCTTGAGCAATTGAATAATCCACCTTACACCCGATTTATTTAAGATAACTTACATTTTAATATTATCCCATGTACACCTGTATCACCCTTCAGGCTTCTTCGGCAAACATTTTGTGTGCATTTGTCATATCTCCAATGTTTGCACAGGTCTCGTCAAAGTTTATAAACTCTCTTAATATTTTATTAAAAGGACATTATGAAGATCTTTATCGTGTAATTTTATTCGTCTACTCGTCGACTAAGTAACGGAGGTGAGTCTGAATATGGCTGTCTTGTGGTTGAGTAAAGTTATATTCCGGGTCAGGATCGTTGAATGTTTTGTTGTAAATCGATAGATTTCAGTGTTGAGACCCCCAGTACCAAATTTTATCGAAATCCCTTGAGTAATTTAGAAGACAGAGCCCACGTGCTGACTGGTGGGCAAATTCTCTTTTCCGCGTTCTCTTAAGTAGTTCGTTCACGAAGCATATAATATCATTATCATTTAAAGAGGATGGGAATGAAACCATGCACTTACTTGAAATTCCTTGTTTGTCGTTTGAAATGTTCCTTGCGACAGGAATTAATCGCACGTTGTGCAGAATTTCCGGTGACAACGTTAATTCTTCAAGATCTTATTCCTGAGGTTATTCCCAGTTACAAATGTCTGATAACCGTGAAGGATGTAAGTATAGAAAATAAAGATGATTTGGACGACACAAAAATGTACTTCCAATTTGACGGGACACCCCACATTTCACTTGACACTTGACGGAGTACCTGAATGACCATTTCCCTGATCGATGGTCGTGGTGGTTCGCAGAATTCAACACTATGGTCACTCGACCTCACTCTCTCTAGATTTCCCCGTGTGGGGTTTCATGGAAAAAAGGCGTATGAACGCTAAAGTTAAACAGAAGGAAGAAATATGTCGTTGAATTTCTTATGCTGCAGGTCTCAGGAATGACCCGAGTCTTCTACGTATGTGAGGTTCAGTTGATCCTGAATTTCAAACGTCCATAGGGCCGTAACAGAATCGAACTCTAGTTCGAATGACATTTATGACGGGGAACACGGCCTCAAGAAATATTTACGTAAAGTAACCGGGGCACTCTGTTTAAAGATTTGTATAACTCTATTTAACGCAGATTGCTGAAAGCGACCACGTGAATATGGATTCGTATTCATCAAATGTTCGGAATGTCTGTCTGTATGAATGTTATGAAACCCTTCTGATTCTATTGATAAAGGTTCATAATGTGTTGCATTTCTGTTTCTCCGCTAAAACATTGGATTTTATGAACGAGAAATTCCTCAGTTATTTAAACTGCCCCGTGCATTCCATCGTCTCACAGGGCAAAAACGGTTTAAGTGCGATTCGCTACCGTGATGCAAAACATAGATGACGCTACGTAGTGTCACGTTTTATTAAGCCATAATGTATAGAATCTGCTACTGTATCTATAGATTATTGCAAACTGAAAATGTTATAGATTTGGAACTTAATCTTTAGGACCTTCGGCCGTCCCCACCCCTCACCATTCCTGTCATCATTATCATCAACAGCGGTAGTTTAAATAGTGTGCTTCTCCTCCACATTTAGGCCAAGTTTTAGTATTCCATTATACCATTTTCAGAATTCTTGTGCTTGGTGCAAAACTCCGTCCTTTGTTACCTTTCGGTTGTCCCCCCCAACCCAAGCCCTAGAAATTTACACTGAAGGTAGCAACTGCAGGGTTTGCCGAAACGTTGGAAAATCGTAATTCGAAGCGGCGTATCGGAATTTATATACATCATGCTGTATTACATGAATCCATTCAGGCATCAGTTCATCGCAAGTGTTCTGCCATTCCTCGTGCTGGAAGTCGGATGTTGGTATTCAACCGTGTTAATGGAGGCAAAACGTGGGTATCCACCTTGGAAGTCCACACGGCGTTAAAACCCAGAACATCAGTAGGATTTGAGGTTTTCACGGCGGAGAGTTCGAAGATGGCTGAATTCTGGGCTGTATCACCGTGTAGTCTGGTAGAAGTTTACCAACGTTTCAGGTGTCCTTGCTGCCTCCATCATCAGGGCGATCGGTTACAACATCGGCATCTCCGCGACCCACAGAACCTCGTATCTCATGTCACATTGGATGTTATCTTTCTTGTATTTGTTACAAGAATTGTAACCTTATTTTAGAACAAATATAGCAATTCTTCTTTGTCTTCTTATTATTATTTATAGAAGTTGTAAAATAAACACAATGCACTGAGTGTAAGCACCTAAAGGGCGTATTGGGACTTTGGAGGAAAGCGTCACTAATTCCTTTTTTATTAATTGTAATTTACGACGCTTCAAGGTAGAAGTGTGACGTTCATTCGAAATGTTGGGTAGTCATCGACGAGATTGCGCGGCGTCACAACCCAGAATACCACGCTCGACACCCTGTCATTATTTATGACTGACCATTCATCTTCAGTGATGAACCAGATTAATTGATGCAGCGCGCTAAGATAACGTTGATCAGACTTACCACCCAATTCGTCGGTTTGTAGGTAGGTTACGAGTCAGAACCACGTGATTAAAGAAGCAGTTTTGATGTAAGTTGCATAGGTGATTCATAAATCTGAGGCTTATCTTGGTTTCGAGTCGATATTCTGCTTTTGCGTAATTAATTTGTTGTGCATCTGCTGTTATGTTTTGAAACGTAATTATGGGGAGCATCCCAGTACAGCCTTGATATTAATCGGGTTGTGGCGGAGAGCGAGGAGAAGGGAGGATGCTGGGAGGTCGCCCGGTCTGTTGCAATGCATGGTTCGGTATTCGAGTCCCGGACCGACCTCTCCTCTCCCCTCTCCCTGCCGGCGTGGAACTACATCATTGATGTGTATGCGTCAGGGACACATTAGTTGCGTCAGATTGAATGCAGATACTGGGAAAACGGGTTGTCACTTGTCTTAAGCATCTACCGAGAGCTGATCACTTTCTGCGGGGCTATTCGAAAGTCCCACGCACTCACACACCTAAGGAGGCCGCTTGTTTCGTATGGGATACACAAGTATCCAACTCAGAATAATCCCGAACCTTGTAAGTTCATTTCCGTAATTCAACTATTTTTCGCATTGGTGCAAAAATCACCTGACTGTCCGTCTGGAACCACGTAATAACTCATAATTAGCATAAAATGGCCGAAGTTGTGTAACTTAATCGATGGTTTATGATCTACATAGGTTATAGTTCGAAACTTAGAACGGGAAGGCGATTATGAATGATGAATTGAAACGCCTTGGAGGGAAATGATCATGTCATGTTTTAAGAAGCTGTGGATGTGTGCATGATCAGAGGAATACCACCATGTCTCATATTCATGGAGCGAATTCCTACTTGAGAAGCGGATAGTCGCATAGCTAGTCGGGAAATTCTCCGCCTTTTATGGAACCAATGCCCATCAAAACAACAGGTAAAATTTTTTTAAAAAAAAACTTTTCAGATAAGAGAGGGTGAATGGTAAGTGTCATTAAATAAACGTTAGTAAACATTGCCCGAATTTAATGCGTTTCTTTTCGTGATTGTAATTTTGACTTATTTTCTGTGAATCTTAACAGACCAAAAACTGATATGTCCTTTCCAGAATTAGACGTATACATCCGGTTCGCCCTCTATTGACACAGTCTGGAAACTTTCCGATCGCACCTCGTAATTGTTAATGTTTTGTGTATGAGTTTTAAGGAAGTAGATTCCTGTATGTTTTAATAAATTAATACGTTCTGGTACTGACGTAGGAATAATGACGGCGTAGGACATTGTTTTTTAATCTTCCTGTGTTTAACACACACACAACCCATTACGCCATCTCAGAACACGTAAATCTGTGTGAGGAATCTGCTTCAGTCTCCTTGGCCAGACAAAACCTCAATCAATTATTTTTCCTAACGGGCCGATACGGTTGCCGGACTGTACTTGGGGTTCGAGTAGGGACTGTTTGTAGCTCCTTTTTTCACGAAACACGTTGTGACCTTGTAGAAACTGGCATTTCCGCAAATAAAAATCTCATGCTTGCTGTAACAACAACAAACCCCAAGGCATATCTTCTGTACCGGATGGTTGTACATCTTTTCGTGTTGTCAGCTTGTACAGACTGGTGTATTCGTGGTTCATCAACTACGCTTTTACTAGCAGAGAATATGTGGTGTCGAGTGAAAGGTTGGTTCGTGAATAGTTAATTGCGAAGGTTGTGTATGGAATTTATAGTGGCCTGACTTCAAATACGATCGAAAATTTGTCCAGAGTAGCTGAGAAAAATAACGAATGCATCGAGATAGCTGGTTTCCGGGCCGAGCTTTGAACCCGGGACCTCCCGAATACGACCACGACGTTTGGTCCTTTTTATGAAAATCTAAGGTTCGTGCAGATCTTTACATTGGGCCCTGCGTTACACTAGGTGAAACCACT
The DNA here is from genome assembly GCF_000696155.1 of Zootermopsis nevadensis. Next base: position 1,134,358 of record NW_019059767.1, on the reverse strand, counting down.
TCGCCTTCTAAGAACTTTTACTTTCAAGATAGGGCTTATTGTTCCATCTACTCCCAGTTCTCCGAAGTAGTTTTACAAACAAAGTTGTGGGCGGCATATTTTTACTTTCCCCAGTGCGTGCTGTGTACCGTGGCCATCTGCTCCCGGTTTAATGCAACTTAAGACACACTACGATACAATTTATGGACGGTTTTGATATAGGGAGCGTTATTAATGGCAGTTTGATAGTCCTGGAAATATGTGTTGTAAGGTATATTTTAATTGTTTATTGATTTTTAAACCCAGAAAGTGAAATATCTAATACCATAACTGCATGATAAGAAGTCCGGTGAGTATGAAGATTTCTGTCTTCTGGGTTGTTGCGCTGTGTAGTCTGGTCGATGTTAACCAACGTTTCAGAGGTCATACTGCCTCCGTCATCAGAGTATGAAGATTTCTGTCTTCTGGGTTGTTGCGCTGTGTAGTCTGGTCGAGGTCATATTCATCGCCCTGATGATGGAGGCAGTATGACCTCTGAAACGTTGGTAAACATTGACCAGACTACACAGCGCAACAACCCAGAAGACGGAAATCTTCACTGTCATTGTTCTCTTAAGATGGCAATTCAAGTTTGGCACCCATTCAAAACAACAGGTAAAACCATAGTTTTTGCATATTTTAATCTTGACGCTTTTAGAAATCGTACCTGGTTTAGATGGTACCAAGTCATAACACTTCACCCCAGTCCTTAAATATCGATTTCTATCGAACAAAGACGGAGAATTGGGTTTGATAGGAAGACGCTGGTTGTTTAGAAGAAATAGGAGTGTCGCAAAAAGTAGCAGGGGATCTTGGAAACACAAAGCACAGAACGACGTAGCCAACACATGAGAAAAAGATAGGAAATGGTCCAGAACAGAGAAGGAGGAGTCACGATGGATGGTCGGAGGACAAAGTCCAGCAAGCGAAACAGCCAGTCGGTACTCTTTCGTTTCCTGCCAAGGTTGCCAATTCTCGTTACTACCCAGTCTTCCCCCAGATCCACCGCCTACATCTGATCTCGATAACCTTCTAAAACCCAGTGGTAAATATATGTACCACCTTCATCTATCAGAAATTCCGCACGCGTTTTTGTATGGTTCTCACTGGAAGCAGCTGTTATTTCCCTGATCAGCATTAATATCTTGATCTCTATAATGAATGCGTTTTAGTATTTAGACGAGCTTCGGTCCTAGTTTCTCCTTGTAAGACTTGAGGTTCTCACAGCGGTGAGTATGAAGATTTCTGTCTTCTGGGTTGTTGCGCTGTGTAGTCTGGGCGATGTTTACCAACGTTTCAGAGGTCATACTGCCTCCGTCATCAGGGCGATGAAGATTTCTGTCTTCTGGGTTGTTGCGCTGTGTAGTCTGGGCGATGTTTACCAACGTTTCAGAGGTCATACTGCCTCCGTCATCAGGGCGATGAAGATTTCTGTCTTCTGGGTTGTTGCGCTGTGTAGTCTGGGCGATGTTTACCAACGTTTCAGAGGTCATACTGCCTCCGTCATCAGGGCGATGAAGATTTCTGTCTTCTGGGTTGTTGCGCTGTGTAGTCTGGGCGATGTTTACCAACGTTTCAGAGGTCATACTGCCTCCGTCATCAGGGCGATGAAGATTTCTGTCTTCTGGGTTGTTGCGCTGTGTAGTCTGGGCGATGTTTACCAACGTTTCAGAGGTCATACTGCCTCCGTCATCAGGGCGATGAAGATTTCTGTCTTCTGGGTTGTTGCGCTGCGTAGTCTGGTCGCCCTGATGACGGAGGCAGTATGACCTCTGAAACATTGGTTAACATCGACCAGACTACACAGCGCAATAACCCAGAAGACGGATATCTTCACTTTTCTCCTTATTCCATTTATTCAACTACCACACGACTTATCACTAAACATACGTTTATCAGAAGGGCAAGCGGGCACAGCCTGGGGACCTTAATAGCCGTAAATCTCCCTCCACCTAAATGTAGCTTTCTCACTACTCCCACTTTATCTTTACTTCGTCTCATCTCGGCCCCTGAAGGGTTAAAGCCATGCCCAGTAACTCTGAAAGCCAACTGACAGCTTCCAATTCTTCGTGGTATTGCTACCTGATCGTAGCCTTGCTTTCTTCTGTCGCAGAGGGAACGTAAATTCTTATCGTGTACCTCAGCATTAGAAGCTGAGCTTGAACTCTTGTTGGACCGTTCGAACAGACAAGTATCAGTCTCTGCACCGCGGATCTGACAGTAATTAGACGAATTTACGTGTTCAGATCCGTAAATACATTTAATGACTTGGGAAATTCTGTTTTAACTTTGACAGTTTGTTGATCGGCACCAACCTTTATGTCAAGAAATTTTATGGTCGATAATCTTTATGTTGTAATTTTTGTTGACTTTTAAAACGCTTTCCCAACCTCCCGAAAATAAATCCGGGATTAGCTACAGCATCGAGATAAATCTCTGTACTGTGTGATTTAAAAAAAACAGCTTCGTAACCCGATATGTAATACCATTAAATATGTCTTTACTTACGTGACGTGTGCCTCTCTTCTGGTGCATTGGTGTATGTCCCCCCCCAAAACCAGTTTCTTTAGAGTGCAACATTCTGCAGACGGCGGACTGATTTTTGCTTTCTAAGACATGCAAAACCGCAGACACCGGAAGTGGACTTTGTGTTCTCGTGTATATTTTGCTAGTTTATGCTAGCACGTAGTACGCCGTCAGCAGGACGAACGAGTCAGTACCTTCTACCTATTCTCCAAGACCGCTTGCCAGTTCACTTACCGACCGGAATATATTCCGATCCTAAGAACACGTAACCACCGAGGCTCCCATCTAACAGCTGTGGCTCTTTACCTTGGGTTAAATCCTGTCGGAGCACGAAGCTGACCACGTTCAAGTAATGCAGAGATCGTGTAATATATGACGACATTTACGGCCGGACTGTTATGGACAACCGGGCTTCGAATCCTGGTTGCGACGTTTCTTTCAGTTACCGCTTTCATGTTACATCAAGGGTCCACCCTGACTCTGAGGACTCTTCCCCAGGTGTGCAGCTGATAGCGCGTTTTCGAGGTTAAGAATGAGTGGAGCTTTACCGCCGCGCCGTCAGGACATGGATAATAGACTCAGGGATGAGACTTGGAGATTCATGAAAGGCGAGAAATGTCTTGACAATCTGGGCGACTAACAGCTTATCAATAAGGACTCTGCTCCCTATTGTTTTTACTAGGTTATGAGAAATGTGGAATTTAATATTTTTCTATTTACAACCATACTTTGTGTGCAGTTATTGTACGATAAAGTTATATTTTATCATTATTGCGGTCTGCAAGACTTGTTCCCGTCTATCTTGATTTAATAATCCACACGAATATAAACAGATATACTTTAGATTGTTTTAATCTTTCCCTGTTATTTTTTTTTTACTTTTGTTAATATCAATAAATATTGTGCTATGTATCAGATTGTAAAGGTCTTATCTTTTTGTAAGTTGTTGGAGTGGGGGGCTCACGGTCATACTTTGCTCAGGGTCAACCACTGGCTTAATTTCTTACATCGATTCTGATCGTTCCGTTAGCTGCAAACTTACAAATTGGCGAATTATTCTGCGAACGGTTTTCTGTCTCTGGTGTGTTGTCTAAGTTACTGATCGTCCGATAGGTGCGCCCATAGATTCCTGCTTCGTGCTTCGGACATTTTCATTTCGCTCGACAGGCTCCTCGAGGAACGCTCCCCTAGTCCTCGGGTACCCTCTTTTCCCCTCCCCCGTTTCGTGTCATTGCTTGGAAGAATAAAACGAGGAGCGGGGGACATGAAGAAGATACTTCGATAGGAGAAGGGAAAAGCTAAGGCTGAATGAATCTGGAAATCTGGTTTCTCTGGAGTTCGGTATGCGATGTTCCAAGTAAAATCCAGCACAGGAAAACTATGGAACTGGGGTAGGGTAGAAACGTTGATGTAATAAAATGAATGTAGAAGTTGTTCGGGATTCTAACGTGTGGACTTCTAGGTAGATATGAAATTTTCGAAGGAATATCGCCTCCGAAACGTTGGTATCTGTCTACATGAGAGTCCACACGGCGTCACAACCCAGAAGATCAACATGTGCATATTCACCGTCTTTAGAATCGCAAACCTTACACCGTAAAGTGCTTGAAGAGGAAATTTTGTGTGTATCCGTTCGTCCACGTGCCGATTCTTCGCCGAATCGTTCTTTTCCAAAGAAAAGTTTCTTTATGTTTTTTTATTATGAAGACAGTTGCGTTTCGTGTTGCCAGATGTTTCACGGTCTTTTTTCAATCAGTAACCCCATCTATATCAGGTTCTTGTATGTGTTCCGCTAACGAAACTGCCCGACCTTGAGGCTTTGCTTTTCGCCACGTGCCATATCTTCAGCATTTGGTGACATGCCTGGAATCACGATGCAGCTAACCCATAATGAAATAAGAGTCGACTATTAACTGCAGTGCAACAACACACGTGGCGTTAGAAGAGATAGTGCCTATTGAATCCAACTTTGATGGTGCCTTGTTCGTATGAATAAGCGTATTAAGTGATAAGGAGGAACGAACCGAATTCCAATTGCATATGGAGACGTCGTATCTCGCTTACGAGACACCTGTTCCTTGCTTCATCCACGGATGTTCATAGTTTACCAACACAGACTGGTTGGCCGACTTTGTGTTATCCTGCTGATGTGACTTGTATATGTCAGCCACAAGGATTTTGTTATAGCGTCGATGGACAGTGACGGTGTTAATGATATTGTGGTAAGAAAGTGCAAGGACAAGAGTGTTGAATTTTTTTAAAGGTTGATATGGCTTTATCTTATTTTCTTACGGAACTGAGTAGACGATCGTATCCCATAAACCAGTGGTATTCAACCTTTTTTTGTTCGCGTACCCCCAGATATAATTTCTCTTCAACTTTGTACCCCCAAAGTTGTTGGTGTATAATTCAAATTATACATAGTATATAATCTACATCTAAAATAAATAAATTACATTACTGATTATTCAGTGTTTATCATAAAATAATATATATATTTTAAATTTCACGTAACTCCCTAAGATGTCTTCGCGTACCCACGGGGGTACGCGTACTCCAGGTTGAATACCATTGCCATAAACGAGAAATGAGAAGTTTTTTACCGAATAAAATAAAATAATTTAAAATAAAACGAACAGTAAATGTAGAATAAAGAAGCAAGTTAGGAGACTGCTGTCTCGGACTTGGACTATGAAATATTTGTCACAATAGAAAGTCTTAAATTTTCTTATAACAGCGATATTAGAAGTTATTAACTAAACGTCAAATAAAATGTCATTTAAACATTCATACTACATTACGGATGATGAGCGTTTATATAAAGTGTGATTTTTGTGGAGTGTCGAGTTATTGAAATGAGATGATCGTCTTTAAACCGGCTTCGACGGGATCGTCTATTCCACTTCGTCAGTGAGACTTCTTATTCACAAATGCTAATGTTTTTTAACAGTGATCATAAAAGCTGTCTTATACCGCAAATTAGGATATCTGTAGGCTTTATCCGTATATGGAAGGATCATACGTACATGAATACATATATACACATGATTATACATTCAGTGGATTCAGAAGTTTGTTGTAATGAAAAACACGATGTGAAATAAGGCATAAGTCAAAAGAATACAAAACGTACAGACAAATAACATTCGGTATATTATAAAGATATTACATGAAATAAAGCTTTCACATAAATGTTTTGCAAAATCCATACATGCACAGTAGGTACGTTACACTGAAGACAGAACCCCTTTTGAAAGGTTAAGAGTCATTTTTAAACACCAGGAATTCAGCATCGGAGTAAAAGAAGTGTTTTAAAGATTTTTTTTAATGCTTTAAATTGCAGTTTTATTCATTCATAAGGCTTTTTGAGAATAGATGACAGACCATTCCGAAAGTCGTGCAAGTTATCTTCATTTCTAATATGGCGTTTTGAGAGGAGTAACAAATGTCCTGACTAATCTCTGCCCTGATCAAAGACCTCGTGTATCTCCTTTGGAAGTGGCCTGTGGAGATGTTGAAGCAATCCAGCTTTTTGTCTTATGTTGAAATTAAATATTTTCTGATATTTGAAAAGTAAAAATTGTTGCATAGATTTCAGTACCTCTATTTTGTATTTAAATGTCGCGTATGTGATGTTGCTGAGTGTTCGTCCGAGAATACATCGGTGTACTTCGGAGTTCATTGTTCGTGGAATGCATATTCTAACCTCTCTTCCTTAGTTTGGCTTTCTCAGCCTTGCATTTTAGGGCGAAAACGTACAAATTTTTACACATGCTGCATATTTATTAATTATGTCATAACGTTACGAAATACCCTAAGTGTTGTGAGGTCAGACAGCGCCCCGGGTAAAGTACCAGCGATATTAAAACATACAAGGTCTAATCCTGTTGTACCTTAAAAATGCAGGATAGCAGCCCGTCGTATTTTCCGTAACATTGGGTTTGCGTCGAGACGCCGCCTTGTATGGTCCCAGTATGTGCAAATGAGACACGGCCCTGGTAGAACATGCTTACGCTGGACAATTTCATATAGCTTGAGGGGAATAGGCAAAGACCAAGCATGATAGGGACTACTTTTTGTGAAGATTGCAACAGAAGGAGGGCGTAGACGAAGATAGTAGCCTCTGGAAAAGGACGGAACAGCCCCTGCCTATCGTCTCTTGTGTAGCAAGTTTTAGTACGTCTGGTGCGGCAACTGCTTCAAGTGTTGTGATCCCGCGGGAAGAACCTTGTATACATGGCGCGTCGGTTTCTAACTTCCTATTTTGAAAGATACATTAGACCTGCAAGCCTAAGGTGTGAAAGGTAATGAAATAGTCCTGCTACTACGACGGAAGATTACAATAAAATTAAAATATGCATACATGTAAATACTTCGCGGTCTGCCTTATTTAAAACGGAAGGAAATTTAAATCAGTAGAAGTTCACACGGTTACAATGCGGCATGTTTAAACTGGCGATAATGTCGGTTTCATCTTTGAAGTTCGTTAGAAGGTTAGAAATTTAATTCGGCGATAGTGTGTCCCAACTCACATGGTTACCATATTGATTTTGGTGGTAGAAATTTGGGTACAAGGAAGGCATGGTTACCATATTGATTTTGGTGGTATAAATTTGGGTACAAGAAAGTGTCGGTTGTAGCGACTGATGTTACTATCAGATTTCGTCAAAATTGGACGAGTAAAATACATTAAATTATAACAAAAACTTTTAGAAAACATCAGTCTTTTTGAATGTACACAATAGAGACCTCTCCTGCTGACACAGTGATGACGAGCCAGGTACAACACCCGGAACCAAACCGTGCGTTTCGCCTACGTCGTCACCACCTTGCTAGCAGAAGGAAAACAAATGTAAACCAAAGACATTGCCGATATAGGAACTGAGACAGCGAGCTACGAATGCCGCTGGGAAATAATGTTTGTAGCATGGATAGTATGTTCTTTGCGTTTTTCGTGTAACGGACGTGGAACGCGAGCATTCGTCTCGACTACTGCACCATTATTCACTGGCGATTGTGAAAATATCACACTACTATTGCAGCTCTGTGATACCTGTAAAGGTGGCAGGCTGTCATCTGGACGCTGATGTTTCGATTCTGGACAGAGGAGAATAATTTTTATCTTCCGATTGAAATTACTTTATTATTATTATTTATTTATGTCTTTCCAGCGGCTTTTAGTGGCGAGAGAAATTATCTGTCATGCAGGGCCACCATTCGTCCAGCTGCCTTACGGTACGGTCCACTGACGTGCTGCTGAGAACACGGTCATGAACATTTGGGTTCTTTTAAAATTCGCGATTGAGCAACTATTAGCTTCTCAACATGTAAAGTCAACATTAATACAAATAACGTAGTTGATTTGATGTATATATAGTGAAATTTAATTATTAAATTGATTTCAAAACCTCAGGAATGAAATTGCTGTATCGATGTTTGTGTTAATTTGGCAACAAAACGACTGTTTGATTGGGCTGTTGGAAAGTTGAAATTACTCTTACCCGCAACATATAACCGGTCGAAAAGTTACCCACCTGTCGCAGCGAAATAGCTAAACCTCGAAACAATATGGGCTTTGCGATGGCCTTCGTCATGTGTAAGACCGAGCCTGTCACTTAGATGTGCCCGCAACACGTGTCTGCACGTGGAAATTATACGCCGATACTTCAGTATAACGGGTGACGGAAAAAAAGTACTTTTTAACGGTTTTGAATGAACTCATGTAGGCGTACTTTTGTTTATGTACAAAAATACGTGTTCAGTTCGAAGTTTCATTCAAATCGGTTGAGCAGTTTATTTTTATCGTTGTATTTGAAAGACGTCACTTTTGTGCCACCCGGTATACGTACTCGCCTCATAAGTTCAGCACAGATGCAGTTCACAAATACAAGCCAACGTTTTTAGTGTCATGTATATTATTATTGTAGTCTGACTTATTAATTGCCTTATTTTTTAATGCATCGCTGTCAGAGAGCGTTTAGTTCCAAGTCGAGGCCTTTCATGTAACGATGCTGAGTTAACTGGTGATTCTGTTTGCCGTCGGATGATCAGATATGAGCGAGTCAGTGAACTGGAGAGGATTGTTAAGGAAGATACCTTGGTTCTTTAACCAGATAGTGTCCGGGAGTTCGCCAGGTTGACGCAGGTAATCGGCAAGATTAGCTTCTTCCCCGACCGAGATTCGAAGTAGTTTCCTCGGGAACAGAAGCTAGAAACGTTATTGATGAGCGCATCTGCCGATTAGCCCCAGTGGTAACCGGTACCTGATGAATGGACTTTAAAATGTGACTGGTTGACAGCTCCGGTAGAAACATCGTAACCTGACAGGTTTTCATTTGCTGGAATTCCGATCAGGCCATGTCTTAGACACAGTCCCCCCCCTCCAAACTTTTGCGACTATTACAAAATCGATAGAAGCAAAATAGTTCGGACTCAGTGATGTGGCCGTCTCTTGCTTTGTGAGATGGGTTTCTATAAGTGTCCATATATATGTGTACATATGTGTTATCGGGTACGTTGAAGGAACTGACGTGAAAAGCACTAGCGTGTGGGGGGGGGGAGGCAGCAGGGTAGTAGGGGAGGCAAATATTGTATATCTAGAATCCAAGTGTGGTTGTAAGGGCCGGGGGTTTGGGGTGGAGGGGGAGTTCCCCTTGATTCTGATACACCTGCCGCGGGGGCTCATGGGGTAAGGTTTGGGAGGGGTGGTTGCCGTGGAAACAGGTGCATATAGGCCTACAAACTGCCGCTGATGTTGGGAACAAAGGCCTGACAGCCCACCCTCTGCACTCGCCCGGATAAACAGGCCTATGCCTGTACAGACACTCACCCTCCCCTTTCCCGTCCCAACCCTCTTTATGCATTATGGTGTTCTACATTACCGGGAGCCAGTATGCTGATTCAGCAACGGCCTCAGAGTTTGAAGCGTGAGGTAGACTGCGGCGTTGCCAGATATGTGACCAGGGCAGTGAGCGCCCCAACGGCACTGGTCCGACGTTGCGGTACGTGAATCTGGCAACGTCGGTTGATGTGGCCGTGGCATCGTTTCCGAAAATCTCATTACAGCCCTGACGATGGAGGGACTTTTTTCCTTCTAAACATTGGAATCTGTTTCAAACCCAGAAGACCCAACACACGCGTCTTCACTGTCATGAGAACTTCAGGTCCATTGTGTCCTGCGTAACAGAGGCGATCCATTTTCATCACCAGGAGATGGTGGCATTAGCTCTGAATTTTACGCCGAAAGGAATTTTATAAATTTTAGTCTCCATGGATGATTATACTCTCTTTATGAGAGTTCACTTGAAAACAAATTGCGCGGAAACACTTTATGTTCAGTATATGGTAAACGTAACGCAAAGTTGTCTCATTTTTAAGATGGCTGTATCCTGGTTTAAGTTAATCTAAAGTTTACCTGATCTTCAAACTCACCGCCGTGAAAACCTCAAAATCTTACGTTGTCCCATTTTCTTGTAGACGAATGGAGAATGGAGAATGGAGGTGCAGCTCCACGCATTCTTACCCTGGTCACTAGGCGGAGGGGAGAGTGGTTAATTTCACTGCGTGGCCGTTTTACTAGTAATAAAAGTGACCGGAAGGTGGTGGCTCACCGGAACGTTTGCGTTATTCATAAATTGAGGGTTGGTGGTTTTAAATCCTGTTTATAGAATTAACCGCTGAACGCATTGGACGGATGGGTAGCCGTGTCGCAGAATGCCAAGAAATTCAGTCTGTTTCTCCCTGTTTTCGATGTTCTCCATCTTGTTCTGTGTTTCTACCGTTCTCCTTCTTCAGTCCCTCATTCCATACCTGGATATAAACTGAGACAGGGTTGAGGGTAGAGCAGCCCACCCATTCTTTCACTCACACTCACCCCTCGCGCTGTATACCACCCTTACCTTTATCGCCCCCTCGCCGCCCTACCTTCAGGTCTTGTACTTTTTGTAATTTTTTTCCTTTCTGCCGCTCTTCTACTGTTCCCACCCCCTCGGTGTACTGCCACAGTAAGGGCGGAGGAAAGGTTTTTTAGGGGCTACAATGAGAGAGGTAGGAGATGACTGGAAAAGGCATTTTTTCCCTGAGAAAGAAAACCAAAATAATAATAATAAAAGGAAACGTAAAAGTGCCCTGTGTGTGACCAACTCGTGGTAACACGCAAACCTCTGGGGAGTGGGAAAACCTAAAAACGCACATGTCTAGCGCTCAAAACGAAGTGTTTTCTGGGTGGGGTCTTAAACTCTTCTCGCTACACCCAGATTGATTCCATTCGACTTTCAAATTCTACGTGTGTCTTGCAGAACTAGCAGGTTTATAAATCGGTGTTTTACATTTGAGTATGGATCGTGATAATCAGGGTTATGACGCTGTGTAGTCTTGTAGGTGGCTTCCGTCGTTTTGTGGAAACTATCGCCTCCATGTTCACCACACGGCGCCATAATGTTAAAGAGGACAATCCAAACAAACATAGCAAATACGAGTGATACTTTTATTTTCCGTTTTTCAAAGTGTTAGCAGGGCTGACATGGTTAACACGTACACACCGTCACCGAATTAATCGTCATTGCTATAGTCTCCTTGTCAGTAAATTTACGCCAGGGTACACGGCGAAACAACCCAGAAGACGGCTATCCTAGCAGTTCCGGTTTGAGTGTTAATACACCTTGTTCGCTTCAGAAAATGACAATTAGCTATTCGGCAGTAAGACTTCGTACCACAGTATCACGTGTGGTTATAATCTCTTGCAACGTAGCTAAACTGACTCTATGATACGAACTAACCAGAGCAGTGGTCATGTACCAGAGGGCCCTGCCCGTTTTATTGTTATTCTGGATCGCTTTTATGATACAAAATAGTTACCTGATATTAGAAAAAACTCCCTGTCAATATCTAGAAATCGGTGGAAACAACTGTTCAGCTCGATTAAAAACGCAACAAATGAATCCGGTATCTAAATATTGAGCCACGGTGGTCTAGCGGTTGGAACGCTGGCCTTGTAATCCTGGGGTCTCGGGTTCGATTCCCGGCGGTGCCCGAATTTATAACTTGTGTTGGGCAAGGCCGTGGTCTAGGCAACACGGAGTTTTCCTCCGTGGCATCCCAACAATTACTCCATTCACACACAGAAGAAGGCAATGGCAAACCACTTCTGGATCATCTGCCAAGAACGTATATGAACAGGTCCCAGTCCGAGAAAAGGATGGAAGGATCCTGTCAGACAGAACACTAAATAAATATAAATAAAATCTAAATATTACTCATGAAGGAAGCGGAGAGAAGTGTCTGACTAATGGCGGTTTTGTTGAAGATAATTATTGAGTAATATGTGAACATGTTAGCAATACTGAGTTAGTATTGTTTCAGATAAATATCTGTGAATCTCTATAAATTGTCGCTTCAGGTCTGAAAAGTTTTCAGAACCCCTGCGTTACAACATTGGCCGAGTCTGAGCCTCAAATTATGGTACATACTATAACAATATTTAATGAACTTAAGCGCAGTACTGGTTGTATTTATGATGACATCGCAATCATGAATCAAAAGTCCTTGGTGTTTACCGTTTACAAGTATTAAAACTCCACCAGGTACTTTGTTATTAGTTTTTAGATCCGTCCTTCTTTACTTCTGGCGACGTTTTAGAATATAATATTTTCTGCGAACGAACGTGTAGTCTGTAGCACAGCCGCAGAGAAGTGAGGACAGGATTTTTCTGCAAGTTTTCTTCTTCGCTGTGACAGCGGGACCCTTTTTTTCCTCGGGTCTCCCTACAGGATTCCTTCCGCTGGACGGTTATCTTCTGTGTGACTCAGAATCTTATCATACACGTTACCAGATTTAGACGAATTTAGTCGTGAGGCTGCTTATGGCGGTGGAATAAGTAATCCGATAGATGTTCTTGGTTTTCCTCACGCCTTCCACACAACTGCTTCGTTACACATCCTACTGATGAATGATTTATAGTCTTACCTTGACTTCGGTCGAGTGTACATAACATCAGAAGTTGATATGTCGTGGTAACAGTGTCGTCTATGCCAACTGTGGAGTGTCTTCAAGTTTTCAAGATCTCTGTAATTTACCGAAGTTGTGATCAGTGATTTGAAATGGAAATCTTTGTAGGAATTCGTTGCGAAATTGACGCTTGAAGGACGTGCAGTTTCCCCCTAAGGTTAAAGAAACAAACAGGAATAAACTACCTTCGCTTTGACGAATATTTTTGAGCGATGTAGAAGTAAATACTCTCGAAGGAGGAAGTGTCGTGCATGAGAAAATAAATTCCAAAATCCTTGGTCATGCTACTGTTCCCATGGAAAGGCGTAATCCGTACAGGAAAATGTAAGAAATTCCGTATACGTTTTCGTGTAAATTTTTGAACTTTTAATGCTCCTGTCTAAAACGTAAGTTTCTTGCGCAAAATCCTAGCAATATATCGCGGACTACGTGGAAACGTGAGAGTGTCTTTCTAACGTAATATTTATTAATTAACCCTTACGCACTTCATGTTCACAAAAGACAAGAGAGAGAGAACTGCAGTTTAATGAACGCACCTTTCACTTTTATCACCGGAATGCACGCACACGTGTTTCGAACCTTGTTTTCTTCCTTATCTCGTGATTTTTTTATCGGAAACTGATTGCCGACAGAACAGCGTGGCTTCAAATAGAGGCCCTTGACTCTGTTTCTGTACGGTTACTACAGACTGTCCAATAAGTGCAGTATACAGTGTCCCATATGTTGAAATGCATCATAATCTGTTACATTTAAAGAGAACGTTTTCATAAAATATAATTGTTAGATAGCCACGGTGGGCTACCGGTTGGAACGCTGGCCTTGTAATCCTGGGGTCTCGGGTTCGATTCCCGGCGGTGCCCGAATTTATTATTTGTGTTGGGAAAGGCCGTGGTCTAGGCAACACGGAGTTTTCCTCCGTGGCATCCCAACAATTACTCCATTCACACACAGAAGAAGGCAATGGCAAACCACTTCTGGATCATCTGCCAAGAACGTATACGAACAGGTCCCAGTCCGAGAAAAGGATGGAAGGATCCTGTTCATATGGACCTGTCGTCAGACAGAACACTAAATAGAAATAAAATAATTGTTAGCTTATCAGTGGGTTTGCTCCATGTAGGTTAGTCGGTAAGACAGTACGTAGTACCTCTTGGGATAGGCACGAAAGTCGTTTCCCATGGCTGGTCGACATGTACCAGCTTTGTTGGCGTATTTGCAATACTGGCGCTTTCACACCAAAAGACGAATCCCATTCGCCTTTCCCTCACCGTTAAGCTTTGACAGGCACAGGTACACATACTATGCTCCGTTGACTGCAGATCCGTCACGGGTTGAAATATCTCTGGACGTCAGGTGTCTTCTGGTACCGTCTTCATGTTTGCTTTCTCGAATTGCTTCATGCACAGACCTGTGGCCATGTAGGTCTTGATAATGTACAGATTGGATTCATGTGGCTTGCTGAACGTACTAACTAAGCTTTCGATTCCATAAAAAGCAGCGACTTCCATGACTAGCTTATCAAGAAGGACTCTGATCCGTGGACTTGGTTGATTAATGCTCGTAGCAACATCTTAACAGTGGAATGCAATTTAGCTCAGAGTATAATTCTGGGCTTGTTGATCACCGGGCGCAGAATCTGATTCCACTTGAAACTTTTATTGTTCTTTTCAATTGTAAATGTGTTGCTGAGTGGTTTTACTGCTATTAGGGTCTGTTAGGTTGAAACTCCTTTTCTTGTATGCACATTCTGTGTTCACGTAACCTCATTAGCGCCGTCGCCATTTTGTATTTGTTGAATTATAATATTTCATGCTCAATTTTTAGCTCTGTTAACTTTATTTCTATACGAATTTAATATTTATCATTCGTAATATTAGGATTTTGTGCTAAGTCGCGCCAGTGTCACTCCACGCAGAATATTCGCGCGTCCGCCATGTTGTTAGTTACAATTGTAGGAAACTAAAATAGTAAGAGGTTTCTATCAGGTGTCCTGAAGATCGGTCAGCTCGTTCAGATTTGAAATGAGGAAGGGCCTACTACCTTCTTCGCTGAAAGGAAATTGAGTCTAAAAATCTTGTTTCTGTCCGTGCTGGGTCTGGCTTGACAAAGTTTATTCAGTTTATTTTATTATTATGTCGAATGTATCTGGGCTTCCGTTTGGATGTCATTAACTATCACATTCATGGCTACACCACTAGCATGAGTGTTAGATCCTTTATCCTCAACATATTTCTTTTATTACAAATTGTATAAAATATTTTGCAGTTGTATTATTTCCGAAATGCGTCCCTCTAAATGCCGTCCTGCGATAGTGTAGTGCTGTGGACAATTACAGCTCTGATTCAAAACACCTGTGCACGATATACACTGCATACGTTAACACTTAATCCACAAATGAACACTTGTCATATTACGTCAGTGACACTTAATCATTAGTTAAGCGTTGAGTTCCGCGCCTAAAACATCGAAAGATATATGAAAATTGTATTTGAATTATTTATCGTTTTGAAGCTTTATATAATTATATACACCTGAGGATGGTTCTTTTAGGAACTGAAACATGTCGTGAAACGTGAAAAATGATGATCTAATGTAAATCGAATATTTCGATAAAGAACATCATTTAATATTTTAAATATTTTAAATGTTAATTATTGTAATATTTTAATATTTAATAAGAATTTATTGTGATTAGACGGACAAGATTTAATATATACTTAATATATAATATATCGAAAGATAAGTTATTATGTTTCAAAGTATTGACGTTACAGGATAGATAAAATGGACTCGTGGCAGTACAAATGCGCTTTTAAAAAATCGGTTATAAGAGATTCGAACCATCACTGGCCTTTGCAGTTTACCGCGATGAGATTCATCGCCCTGATGATGGAGGCAGCAAGGACCTTTGAAACGTCGGTAAACTTCTATTAGACTAGACGGCGCAACAATCCGGAAGACAGCCATCTTCATGTTGGAGAAGACATTAAAACTAACAGAACATAACAAAATCTTGTTTTAGATGTTTGGGTGCAATGTACCGAGGGTCGTATTCCAAAGACTTTGGTTTCACAAATACGTATCAGCGTACAAAAACAAACAGAGGAAGGTCCAGAAAGAGATCAGCTCGACTGGAAACGAACTGAGCCGATGAATTCATATAGTGATATACGATGGTCATTCGGCTAACGTTCCAACATCTTGAGATTTAAAATTCTTAGAGCCGTTAATATGACGATGGTGGTCTTCTGAGTTGTGACACTGTGCAATCTTGGAGGTGGTTACCAGTGTTTCGACGTATCACCTCCATCTTCAGGGTCAAGTGACCACCTGCGTATTCCGTCACAGCCCATAACACCAAGATCTACGAGCGACATTCTCTAAGACGCATATCTGTGTGGAGATGAATCATGTTTCGCCTTAAATGCAGAATAAACAATAACCAGCAGGTCCAGACGTGAAACACGAGTTTCTGTTTTGTTTTGTTTACCTTTTGTCGTTGACGAAGTATCTTACATTTTTCATCCCAGTTATTCTACTAAGCAGTCTGAACACGAAATTATGACGGTGAATATCGTATTAGGGCAAGGATGGGCAAATGTTTTTCAACTACGATGTCCATATCTGGAATTCTCACAGCCTACTTAATTCGGTAGACACGTGGTTTGAATCGTGGCAGAGACCAGGTATCGTTCTTAAATTTCGTGGGTTTTCTCAGTTCCCCCACGTGAACGGTACAAGCGGTATTGTCTTGATAGATCGCTTTCCAAACGTATCCTTCCCGACATGCAGTCGACATTTTGTAACATTCCATGTTAGAGGATGTATTTATTTCCTTACTTCATTGTTTGCTTAACGACGCTTTATCAATTACTTAAATTATATAGCGTCGATGGGTAGGATCATTGTCAGTGATGAATTAGGATGAAGTTTTAGGCCTGTTTAAAAATTGTTAGTGGAACCACGGTTCCGGAGAATTAGACGTAAATACGTCTATACGGAAAGGAAGTTTATATATTGGCTTTATTATAAATATTTCCTTTATACATGCTTTACAATTGCGTAAAGTTTGATTAAGACTTTGCTTATTTAACTTGAATTAGTTACGCTTAAGATGGGTCTGTGGTAGCTGAATGTAATGTAAGGTAATCTAATGTACTGTGGTTTCCAAGGTAACCATTGTTGTTTATTTGTTGATAAACAGATGACGTTTCCCAGGTAACATAACAATGAAGTTACACTTTTTCGTTTCCCTTTTTCGTAACACATTTTTGCCGAATGACACTGACCCTAAAATATAGACGTATTTACGTCAAAAACTGAGATCGTACGACAAATAAAATACAGTGCGTCTACTTTGTAAAGATCACTTGGTTAGTGCTGTTTAGGGAAGTAATCCTCGTTTGTTTTAAAAATCTTACTGAGCTCGTAAATTCACTCTGAGCAAGATTATTAAACCAGGTGGTACATGTACTGTCCACTGGTCTTCAAAGGACCAGTGTCGCTTCTGGTCAGCTCTAACATTCTGTTTTCCGCTCTTACGTAATCTATCTGGCACATCAATGTATTACACGTGCTGAATTTCTTTTATTTTTGTCTTTTGAGGTTTTATGTCATCTTATGATGATGTTCGTCTGTGTAAGCTTACCCTCAGTGTGTAATATTAATCGGAATTGTGCCGGACAGTAGCGAGTTCCTATTGGCTGTTGCTAGGAATGCCTTTGCGCGTCCAACACCAATCGGGGAAGATTTGTTTATTTTACATTTTACCGTGTTTCTGTTACCATTTTAGGGCATGTGGTCTTTGTCTGTTAATAATGCGGCAGCTTAGCTCAACTGGAACAAAATGGTATAAATCGCGCACTGGGTCATTGGGCTAGTTAAAAAGGTTGTATCAACTTGTGGCGTTGAATAACATCGATTGAGATATGGTAGGGTCATTGCATATCGGGGGGCAAATGCCAGGAAGATGTCGAAACCTATTTGAAGGAGATTATCCCGCAATACGTCTAGAGAGACTGAGGAAAATTGCGAAAATTTCCATCGTGATACTTGGTCATCCTGGCAGGGATTCAAGGCGAATGTCGCTCGAATGTGGGTCAGGCTTTCGGGTGTTGTCACTTCGCCATAGAGCGCTTATTTGCTCATTTAAACTGAAGCTCGCCGAGATAACATTTAAGAATTCAGTCCGTACCGCGAAGAAAACACAACTCTTCACCATTACAAAGATCAGCTTGTTTATGTTGTCGACATATCGCAGTTTTGATTAAAATCTCACAGCAGTGAACTTTTTGCGCGGGGAAGTTGCTGGGAGGAGAATTCCCCTTATATTCACAAAGGTCAGAGGTCAAATTCTGGCGAATTCGTTAAGTTTAATTACGCATTAGGCAGGGGTACGCGGTTCTAATCACGACTGAGACACCGACGGCTTTCGTACTGTCAAATGACACATCGAATGGTTAACTTCGAGTGGTATGGAAGTATACCGCCGTGGCCTGTTTTAAGGTATTAGTCGGCATTTATCGGAGTGCAATAAAGAACGTCGGTCATGATCGACCCTCGCTGGAATTTGAACTGAATGACTCTCAAATGGGATGTCAGATAAGTTACCGCTGTGTGAACGCGTCCACGTGATTGTGGAACTTGTTTGTAATTTTTGAAGTGAAATGCCCATCGTGTGAAATACCGACATCTGACAGGCGAATGGCCAGACAGTTTATTCTGCGTGAATGCTTGCAGAAGCAGGGATGAGTTCTCTGCCAAACGTAATTTATCACCAGTGTCTGAAGCTAATAAATAAACTTTACTGGGCGTTTGAAAATTATTATTATTAAGGTTTTCGCAGAAGGAACACATTCTTTAATCCCATATTTAGACCAGTGTTTAAAAATACGTGTTTTGAAACAGTTTTAGCAGAGATATTATTTTTAACACTTACGAAGCTACAAAAGAGATAAGTCGCTTTCAAATCAGCCCTTCTTTCGTATGTTTTTGATAGTGGAAAGATACTTGTCTTGCCATTGCGGAAAGCATTAAAGTAATAATTTTCTGCATGCAGCAATGTGAATTTATGTTGCTGAGAAAATTGGAAACAATCTTCCTGCTAAAATCTCGAGCATGGAAAGTGTTGTCGGATGTCTGATTTCGGTTCTGTGCGTATGGAGCTCGCTTGCTTAATATTTTCGTTCCCGGATGACTTCGGGCGTGGTTCTTTGTTAAAAAAGTGGTACTGGAGTAAGCTTTAACCTTCGATTATCCCCTGCCAGCCGTCATTCCACCATTGCTCCCCGCACCGTGAGGTACTTGATAACCCTGACATTATTATCACACCCTCGGCCCTAAATTAGGGGCTTCATCTGTGAGCCCGCTCTTGGTTGGTAGTTCAGTTTTAGACTATTTTTGTCATCGTTTATAAGAGCTCACGCCAACACGTTATCAGGTTCTGACGTTGGTGAGTACGAAGCTGCCTTCTGGGGTGTTGCGCCAAGTAGTCTGAGGTAGCAAGCACCTGCGAAACGTTGGTAAACTTTAACCAGACTACATGGCGCATCATCCCAGAAGACAGACAGTGAACACGTTTTATCGTTCTTAGTGGGCTGGACTGCTCAAGAGACAGACGTGGATTCGAGGTATTAATCCTTAGGCGGAAGAGATAAGGAAGGAAGCGGTCGTGTGGGGCCGGAACTGACGAAAACAGTGAACAGTCTTCATAAAGTCAGCTTAACCAGTACTCTCGTTTCCGTCGTGATAAACCATTATATTACAATTTTGTAAGAACCGTATTTATTTCCTCGAAGTAAGTAAACTAATTCATTTACGGGCAAAAGTTATTAGTATTAGGACTCCAGTTTTTTTACCTTCTTATACGCAGTAGAGAGGAAGTTTTCTGATCGAGAAAATAATTAAACGAAACTCGATTTGATGGAAACGATTGGTCTGTCGTCTGATGTTTATTTTTCTTTACAACTGGGTACCAGAAATCTGTAGGACCCACTCAAAATTTGGTTTTATGTGCGTGTTAACGCCTTCGACGTCCGCATTACGTGGTTATTATTGTTTTGGGTGTACCTGTAATCTACGCCTTCACTGTAAATATACCTAAGTAGTTGGTACGTAATATTGAAATCTTCTAAATGGACCCACACAGGACCTAATTTCTTTCGCGCCATCTCGTTTAGATTACTTCCCATCCAACTCCCGAGTAATGATACAGATCCCTAGACCATAATTCAATTTTTTGTGTACTTAAGCTGAAAACGAAATTTGAACTTTGGCCCTTCCTTGTGTTTCATTACTCTGGTCTCCCTAGTAACCTCAAGAAACAGTGTTCCATTTGTATAATTGTGTCAAATTATTTGAAAAGTAAAAATCCATGCTCATTTCTTACCCATGTTTTTACTGAAGAAATTTAGTGGTCAAGACAGTGACCACAGGACAAAGATTAATTAAACCATGTGCCAAGAATTTGTAAGCTCCCCATACATAGCCTGCCTGAAAATATTGCGTATGCATTTCTTATTGTGAATTCTAAGAATTCTTTGAGGAGACCATGATGTTCGTAGCATCCTTTTTGCTTTGTGGACGCATGCGTAGAAGACCCACTGTCATACAGGCGTGTAATGGTAAAGTTTACTCATACTACACTTTTTTATCTACCCAGGAAACACGCAGTATTCACTTTGTAATCGAAAGAAATGCCATTCTGATATAAATCTTGGCTTTGTATTATAGTTTTTGACTCAGCGACACTGAAAATCTGTTCCTTACTTAAAAAATAAGTTAATTTTATTGAAAAAATAACCCCTCAAAATATAACTTGGAATAACGTTAAGCGTTGTTATAAATTGTTGGTTTCCCCGCTGTTGGACCAGAATATAATGTATTGTCCTTTATGTTATGTTTACTGGAAAGAATTAAGGATGAACAGGCTGATAAATTCGTTGACATTTCTGAAATGTTGCTCTTGTACTGCAAAGTGTCTGTCAGAAACTTTGTTCTTAGTTTTGAGTAACTTCGAAGAGAGAGACTCTCTGCGTAAACAATGTTACGTCACCCGTAGCATACTTACAAGTCTTACTCTGTCTCTTGAAGACACGTCCTTACCAGTTATGTAACCTTCGTACCACGCTTTTTTACGTGCCTTCGCTATAATTATCCAGTGGTTTCACTGCTTATGGTTATGGGGGGGCCCCCCACCCAAAACTTTTGAGAAGGAACTTGTTTAGTCCGCAGTTAAAGGTCAGCTTCATGTTTTGAAAGCCATTTGTCGGGTGTCGGCAATTTATAAGGGGATCTTCAAGAAAGGAGATGCTTAATATGGGTGACGCAGTAAGGGGCCGATAGAGTTGCTTTTTTGTTGTATTTATTTTTCAGCTGTAGTCATATCGTGTCTTTCATTTCTTTTCCACTTTGGACTCTGGCAAAAAGGTGACCTCTGTTACTGAAGATGCATTTGGTTAGTTGCCAGTAGCATATCTTATGCAGTGGAAGGGGGGGGGACTTGACTACGGGCTGTACAGCGAAGGTTCAATCCCCGGCAGGGGCAGGGGTTTTTCTCCTTTCCTCTGGTTCCAAAGGTTCGACCTACCGGGCCCACCGAGCCTGATATCCTGGGTAAAGGCGAGCTTCTCCCCCCCGGGGAAAAGCGCGGCTGACCGACCGACCACTCATCTGCATCTGCGCCGAGGGCAAGAACTAGCAGGCCCCGCTTCGCCCAAACGCCTTCACGGCGTGTACTGAGGACAGTTTTGCGTTACGGGACGTAAATTCGTTCCTGGATTCGTTTCAGGCAACGATGGAATATCGTGACTGGAATTTCTCGTGGTCCCTCATGAAAACTTCAGATCATACAAAAATTGAGCTGGCTCAGAGTAAACATACAGCATGAATTTCGGCAGCGTAGTACATGCGTGTTGGTAAAATTTGTGTTCAGCACACAAAGTTAACACTAGGAAGTGTATTGTGTATTCCGGTAGAAGTTGACCGACATTTCGGAGGTGAATGCCGCCTCCATCATCAGGGCGACCACCCAACCCAGAAGACTGTCACATTCATACGTGAAATCCATGGACTGAAACACGTGTGTCTTATAAATTACGATTGTGAGTACAGGTAGTTGGTGTTGGGATAAACAATTATCTATTCTGCGATGCGTATTTTGATCCAAAAACTGCCTACTTTAGGCCCCGTATGAAATTAAATCGAACGCAATCAGATTTGTGAACAAAATGATATCGTACCTATTACCCTATTGGTAAACAGATTTTGCCGAAATAGCCCGTCTTTAATTAAACGACAGGAAGTAATTTTGTGTTCTTATGCATTGTAATGAGAAAAGTCGACTGCTCTCCTATCTAAATATTTCAGTTTGTTTCTCTTGGTAACCGTGTGGCAGTGCACACAAGACATTCTTTTCATTTCGAACGCCATAATTATCCCAGTGTCTCAGAAGTGAATGCAGAAATAACGTACAACCCTGACGATGTTAATTAGTGTCTAGTGAAATAATGTGATTGATTCGAACCCTTTACATGTGGTATTATTTATTACGTTAGCGTGGGGAGGTAGAAATGCTTTGTATTGATTCTCTCTCTCTTTGCATTCGCATCAAATATATGTTCGTTCATAACGAGTCGACTTCTGAAATCGATGTTTGTTAGTAGTGTACGGAGGCATTGCTAATTTATTCATTGATGAGTGCTTGTGACTGAAATAAATGTTAATGCCGAGGATTAGGGATGGAAGGAGAACAAAACAGCTGTAGTGAATTGGGTGACGAGGTATGGATTAGAGACAGATGAATTGACTTGTCACAGAGTCAGGTTAGCTTTAGTACGCTACTGCCCGTAGGGTTATAAAGGCCTTCGATTGTACATGTAGGATGATACGTTACAACTGCAAGGCAGAAAACAGCCAAACTCATGGACGAGATTTCGTGGAGTTGGGGGTACGATCGAGGCCAAGGCAAGGTCGCTGGAACGAGTTGCTGTTTTTCAGAGGGGCTCGCTGCCTCCATCATCGGTGCGATATGGCAACATCCCTGAAGCTGTCGTCGTCAAGTAACTGAGGCCGTCGAATGTGTCTCCTCTTAGAAGCGGGTGTAGTTACCCACCCGGTGCTTAAGGCAATGAAATCGGTGGGGATGGTTATGCAGAACGTCTTAAGATGTTGTTGGATCTATAAATTTTTCTCTTTTTCACACGTCGTATTTACCAAATGCATCACCAATGATTTTGTTCTTATGACTAGCTGGAGGCCTTAATTTTGGTATCTGTGGTTTATTTTATTTAGTGTTCTGTCTGGCGACAGGTCCACATGAACAGGATCCTTCCATCCTTTTCTCGGACTGGGACCTGTTCATATACGTTCTTGGCAGATGATCCAGAAGTGGTTTGCCATTGCCTTCTTCTGTGTGTGAATGAAGTAATTGTTGGGATGCCACGGAGGAAAAATCCGTGTTGCCTAGACCACGGCCTTGCCCAACACAAGTTATAAATTCGGGCACCGCCGGGAATCGAACCCGAGACCCCCCAGGATTACAAGGCCAGCGTTCTAACCGCTAGACCACCGTGGCTAAAATTTTTGGTGCCGTGGTATGGGGAGAAGAGTTTTGGGTCGCCGTGTAGCTCGCAGGCGAAACCGCTGATGATAATGGCTAGGACGACAGGGCCGCCTGCAGGAACATTGATGTGGGTGTGTGGGCAA
>NW_019059767.1:1092293-1102373 GCF_000696155.1 Zootermopsis nevadensis | reverse complement strand
GGGGTGGAGGGGTGGGGGGGGGTGGGGTTCTCTATCACGTTGATGGGATAGCAGAGTGTGGGGTACGCTGAGGTACAGGAGCATTGATGTGGGTGTGGGTGTAATCATCCCTCGCCGAGGGTTAGAGGAGGGTCAGTGGGTCCACTACATCAAACTGTCGGGGACTAGGCCGGTAGTAAAGGGTGGGAGGACGAATGTGAAAGGGGGGTGAGGCATGACAGCAGCGGGAGGAAGAGGATGAATCAGCAAGGGTGTATATATATATACCACAGGGGGGAATGGGTAGGCGCTGTGACGTCAACTGACAGAGCTCTCAGCAACCCACAGAGGTTGGATCAAGTATACTAACCTACCTACCTAGACACCCTTCGGGCTCCACTCACGTATTTGTTATAATTGGCAAAATCCTGTCTGCTGTATCATAGAGATGATAGTGGGCTGAATAGTCTGTAGATATGTTGCCTCCTAATTCGATTTAAGGCTGTGCCAGCTATGAGTGTGTTTTAATTGTATCGTCTTTCGTTGATAAACAAACAGGATAGACTTGAAGATGGCGTCTTCTGGGTTGTACCAGGGTTTCAGAGGTCTTTGCCGCCTACCAGAAGACGGCCATCTCCATACTCCCCGCCACGAGTTGTCGCTCAGATTATACGGCACAGACATTGTTTGTACTCATATCTAATCTTCATTACGATTAAGAAAGAGGTTCGCTTTCATGGCCTGACCCTCGATGGGTGACAGCCTTGTCTTCAGTCCCTGACGTTTTCGACGATGTGGGGCGGAAGGATTAGTTAATTTGGGCGATAGAAATAATTTTTTAAGGAACAATGTGATAAAGCACCATTTCATTTACAGTAAAGGAAAAATTATTCCTGGTGATTTAATAATCACCACGCCCTGAAGACGTATGGAGGAGTGTTGGTATAGCTCCCACCATACCTCGGCACTACGCTTAGATGAAAGAGTGGCTCCGGCCGCTTTACTCCCGAAGAAAGAACCCCGGCCACTCAGCCCACAGCCTAATCACTTTCTGTCAGAAATTCAAGCTGTCTTCCAAGATATTCGTTTGTCTTCAAGTCCAAATGAGAAATTCCAACTTTTTGAAAGTATTCGTAACTGTTCAGGCGCCTGAAATTTACTCCATAAATAAAGGTGACGGATATGGAAGCCAAGCTTTGCATTTGGAGCGTAGTTTGAATTTTTGTGGATTACGAGCAAGCCAAGAAAGTACGTACTCGCCCGCCGACCGCATGACTGCAGTGTTATCACCTCTCGACCCAGCCAGGCACCGGGTCCAATGGCAACTGCTATAGCGTGGTGTCATCTACCCTGACAACTGCAGGCAAACCTACGAACCGACTATCGGCTTTCGACACTGCCATCTATAAAGCGGGATTCTCACCCAGTGTCGCGTCTCCTTCAGAGCTGGTAACAATTATCACCACAGCATGGAGACCAACAGCATATATAATGAATGAGACTCACGGACGACCGAAAGGGGGTGGTCCTGCAGACTGGTAGTTGGGTGGAGCCCTGGTAAATTTTATTGCATTTGCCCCCCCCCCCCTCAATCCCTGTATTTTTACAAGGAAAAACTCGTCTCATATATTTCATGGCGCGAAAAATATTTTGTACCAACGTCCACATAACTGAAGTTTTAAAGCGCCTGTTGTAATCAGGACATGGCCGATTGTAGTATTGCGGACAACACTTGATTTGATGATTTTTTTTTTCCGTTAATGTCTGCAGTCCTTCCAGGACCTTGTCTTCAAATAAGCAAGAAACATTTTACAGATGAGATGCTTCCACCGCGTTTGTTACTAATTAATGTCAAAATGAATTAAATTTTCTCGAAAGAACCATGCTGTATTGTTCATTTTATTTACAGACTGGTGATGAATTAGTTTTTGAAATAAGCTGTTATTTCATTGTTAAATCCTTGCCTGACTTAGGAGCACGCATTTCAGAACGCGGTGTCGTGGCGTCGGTTAACTCATCAATATGGGCGAGAGGACCTCATCAGCCACAAGACTGAGACTGCTCTTAGAAAAGGAGTGTTCTTGGTACCAGTAATGGGCTGTCTGGCTCAATGCTAATAGTTGTGTAAATCTTGTAGAGTTCTAATAGCCTTAATTGAAGAGCTAGCTATTATACATTTCATGTCGGCTTGTGTTTTCTTTTCCTAAGCCATTCAAACAATCTGCGTCAGATAGCTATAAATCACACTCATTGACGAACAAGAGACTTGGCTACTCTCGATTTTAGAAGAATGCTCGAAGAACTTGATCAGGATTTCTGCTGTTGTCCGTGTGAATTATTGAGTTCCGTGCATAAGCACTGTTTTCTCGTCCGGAATTGCAGAAAATACATGAGAGCGATGAATCCAGTGATCCCCATATTCTATTTCTCGGGATCCCACGGGGGGGGGCTTCGACTCGGTCCATTTTTATTTTTTTCACAAAATTTTGCTTGGTAACTTTATAGGGAAGGAGACCACCCAGAAGACATAGGACAATGCTATTTATTTAGTTAGTTAGTTTGTTTGTTTAACGATGCTTTTTCTGTAGCTGAGACTATATACCGTCGAAGGGCAATGATAAATTAATCTTTCGGAAATGGGGTTTGGAAATGTGGATTGAACTGGCATCTGGCTTAGGCGCTCTTGTGAATACTGCAGTGATTATTTAATAACGCTTCCAACAGCTTGGAATACATAACCCAGGTGTTCTATGTTGATAGACGTTGATGGTATATACCTTACAAGGTGCAGTGAGTATTCTCAGGCCATCAGCCGGGAATGGTAATACGAGTACAAAGATGGCTGCCTTCTGGGTTATTTGCCTTGTAGTCTGGTGGACGTTTACCGACGTTTCACAGGTGCTTGCTGCCTCCATCATCAGGACGATGGACGAAGGCAGCAGGCACTTCGAAAATATCAGTAGAATTGTATCAGATTACAAGGCGCAACAATCAGAAGACAGCCATCCAATGTTTCGGAAGCTGTCCTTGTCTCCCTTCATCAGGGATTCAATTGTCGCATATCATACATGAATCACAGATGAGGGGAGCAGATACAGTCGTGGATTCTTTGGAATCTAATTCCACGCACTCGAGGCAGATTGCCTTAGAAGACATTATACGAATGTTTAAAAATGTTATGTCATTCAAGGGGTCTGTAAGCTCAAGACTGCACCATTGCACAATAGAATAAGTGGAATTTACAACAAACTATATTACTGATTTTATTTTTTCTATCTGTGGGTTTTGACGCCGTGTGGACTTGCAAGTACATGCCATTTTGGATAAACGTACCCACGAGTCTACACGGCCCCAAAAACTCGAAATAATAATCCTCACTACTTCGAAAACCCCATACATTAGGATCCCTATATTACTAATTCATAGTTACACTGCTAACTAGGTGGCATAAACTGATTAGTGTGTTACAAATTAGCCCGCTTTTTTTTATCCATATTATACTAAGCCCGAGTCAGTGAGCGAGTCCCCTCGCGTTGATTTATGCTTCGTTCCACTCCACTGGGTCCTGTGTTGACCACAACACTATTATCCTTGAATGAACTGAAGAAAGCTTTCCACAGTACGTGTCACGCTTCGAACCGTTTGTTAATACAGGATTGGTCAACGAACCGAATTTAAGGAATGGTAGTTAAATACGCGTTTGGGCTATACAGGGTGATTTCTAATTATATATATAAGAATTACACAGCATCTTTTATGTGTTATACTATAATATAAAATAAATTAGTACATGTATATAACTTTCAGTGCAAAGTCCTGAAGTATAAATTAGAGTGTAACATTATATATATATATATATATATTACTTTATTTAAATCAAGCCAAAAATATCCCTAAAACATGTCACAGCTGGGATGTGGAAACATGGCGTACCGCGAATTATTGGCATCTCAGGGCTGATTTATGATTTTGTAAAAATCAAGGCGCTGTTGTGTTGAAATGTAATAAATCCTTGTCTCTTATTGAAAGAAGTTCCTGAAAATTCTATCCCATTAGTTTGAATACATAACTGAGACCTGTGATGCGAAGAATTGTTGATACATCTCCTTGGCAGAGCGGTTGTGACTATATGCTCTTAGAACTTTTTGACTTCATTTTAGGAGCACAAAACGGTCCTTATATTTATTGTGCGTAATTAAGGATCACTCTGTATTTATAGGCAGGTAGCAAGAGAACAGGCATGAGATGAAACTGTAAAGCTGTAGTTGTGAAAGTATAGAAGATTCAGTTCATCTCACACATAAACTACTGAAATCACGAAATGACTGAAAGCAGGTAATTGTGTTTTAAGCCTCGTTACAGTACATTAACACTCTCTTCTGATGAAAGACGAACCGATCTGATGGAAAATAAGCGATAGCGAAATGAAAACGGATCTTAAAATACGAGGGTTATTAAACGGAGAGGGGCATTGAATTGGATTTCGGGGTTCATTTGCCGGTTTTTGTGTTTGTGGTAATGAACTTTTGGGGGGGTTCCATAACAGAGAATATATCAACTGGGCGTTGTCACAGCCCTTTTCTGTCAGACCTACTTTCCTGACACGGTTAATTTCCAAATGGGACGGCCTCCCAGTTGATTGCAAAAATGTGTCTTGTCTGTAGGCCAGTCTTTTATTTTGTGCGGAATTTGCACTGAAGATGTCATGACCTATTGTGCGTGCGTGCTTTATTTTTATAGTACTGTGCGATATTTTGTTGGGAAAGTTTGTTAACTGCTCACTGTAGGCCTCTGAAGTGTTATGATCATATATTATAATATTTTAAAGCAGTTTCTCCAGAGACTGCAGCTGCCTTGTTTACTCCATTCTCAATTTGAAGCATTTCATGGGCTTTTAAGTTTCTCGCGGTGGGGTTTTGATGTCGTGTTGACTTGTAGGTAGACGTTTCGGAGGAACATACTCACTCTATTGTCCGTACGCCAAGAAGATGGTTTCAGTAATTTCTTACGAAACGTCGGTTTCTAACAACAATTCCACACGGATTTACAACCCAGAAGACCAACACAGACATTTCGTGGGGGAAATTTAAATTGTATACGTCTTTTTAAATATGATTACTCAGATCCAAAATTGGAGAAATAAACTATACTGAATGTTGCTTGGAAAGCTGTCGTTGAATGAGATATGTAGCTGTTGCACTGTTTGAAGCATGAGAGTTATGTACAAACAAGTTTATATAAAAATTAAAACCCTCAAGGGAATGCAGTTTTTTTTATTGAACACAAACACCGGCAAAGTAATCCCTAGACACGTTGTACCGTGAATCAATTTCCATATTTCCCATGTAGCACAGTGTTTATCGAGAGATGGTCCTAAAATTTTGCATGAACAGAGGTTATATTTTTGAGGGCAGACGGGAAGTGTCGCGATGTGTGATTAATCCATTCTTCTAAGTTAGCCGATTAGGATGTCAATATAGTTCTTCATCTCGCCGCCTTGAGATCCTGAAATCTCACCAAGGAGATTTGGACTTGGGAAACTAACGTAGGATACAGTCCGGGCAAGAAAGGGATGACCCATAATTCAACTGCAGTCAGTACAGAGCTATAAAATGGAAACACCTGAGAAAAATAGCATTCTCTTCTTCTATTGCGCAGTTTTGTTGGCTTCGGTGTGTCAGGATGGACTAGTAGAAACTTTACACTGTTGTCTCTCTGAGTAACTGAATAAGGTCGGTCAGACAGTTGGCTGGTTGTCCGGACGGCGGCAAGGCGAGGCTCTCTGGCATCGCAGCAAGATAGTGACCAGAGCTAGAGGACGTTCCACGGTGGATTCGCCTCATGCAGGGGTCTAAACAGGGGTGTGCAAAATGCCGTCTGTGGCTCCCGTCAGTAGCAACTGGCCCTCGGCCAAGACATATTTCCTTTATGTAAGCACACCTCTGGTAGGAGTTTCAAGGCACAATCTGCGCTTTACGGACGCAGGAATGAGTCAGCAAAGGACGACTTCTTCCAATGTTATCTAGCTGACAGCGCTGATGTCAGTGCCTGGCTAACAAAAAGAACGGCGCGGTTTTTAGTTCCGTTTCTCGCCACAAAACTATTCTTTCTTGGTTGCGCTGTACTGTAACACGGATTCTGTAATCTTTCCGCAAGATATCTCCGAGCTTCGTTGACCAATGCACGTTTTTGGGTAGCCAGTCTTGAAGCCTTGCCCTTTTACTGTAATTTAACTCAGACTCGCAGATGTTTTGCGTCCCGTATACCAGTAATTCACTGATATGTAACTCGATGGCGGTGTCCAGACGACCTCTAGGACGTGTTCCAGAAGTTTTGCCCATTCTGTATGTTCATTCGCGATGAACAAAAGTGACAAAAGGGTAGAAGTGTGTTGGTCCTTTAGAAAGAACGATTGGCACAAGTTTAAGTAAATAATAATTCGAAAGCAGAATGAAATTTATGAATCCACAGAATGAGATCCAAGGTGGATAGTCAGGAGGAACGGGTGTGTAGTACGACGTGGAGATTTATGTGGATGGATTTGTCTCTCTGGCTGCTGGAGTGGTAACGATCTGTGGGACGTTTCTCCTGTCTTGGCTGACAGGTGCTCGCTTTTATGTTTCTCCTCCATTTCAGATGCCCTAATATTGACATTAACATCCGAAACGCAGCCCAAGACATGAAATAATATCAGATCTTGCTGTCCAGCAAATCAAACCACGCTGAATTACCATGAATGGAATTTGTCAGTCGTTTTGTGTCGAATTCTATCTCTAGTGTTTTGATGTAGGTTATTTCGAAGACCGCATTAAAATCTTTCTAAATCTAAATTAAAGTACATTTCGTCAGAGACCCCCCCCCCCCCCCCAACTTAGGACCGAGGGTATGATGATCATCTCTCACTTGAAGTCACCCGGGTTTGAACCGAGGTCTACGCAAGTTACAGGCTGAGGTAAAGAGAGAAACGAAATAAATTAACGTAAAAGAGAGACAAAGAGAGGGAGAAGATAAAGCAGGTGTGAAAATGGTAAAAAAAAGTAAAGAGAGAAAGTGCAAAAAGACGACTTCTCTGGCTGTGTCGTCGCGTCTGTGATGACGCAGTGGAATAGATAGGCCAGGGTCTTTTAGGTTTGTCCCGTGTGCCCGGAGAATGCCCGCTAGTCGCCGTTGCTACGGATTTGTTGTCAGTTCGTCTGGCGGACAGGTCAAGGAGACACGAACGATAGGGCTTCGTGTAACCAAGCAGTCCCTGCTGGCGTCTGGTTTGCATGCAGTGGTCCGTGTACCCGCATTTGAAGGAACATAACTGATACGAGCTTCCAGCATCTTTTTTCTTCACGTGTCGCCCTGGTGTTGTTCGTCTTGAACAAATGCTGTTTAATGCTTTCCCGGTACTGTTCAGTGATATATTTTTAGTCCTTTGTTTACAATCCCCGTGTCTCCGATGCGTTGCTATTATTATTGTTGTTATTGAACTAGCATTTCGGCCCTAAAATTAAAATTTTTAATTCTGTTTGATGCGCATCAGGTGATAATTTTGTCTGCAGGGACTTCGATTTACAGCGAAACAAAAAATGCAGTAAGTCATATTCTACAATTACAATAACTATGGTACTTTCCTATTTAACTGATGGTAATTCTGTTCAATATACGCGTGTATGTGTCCACGTACGCCACGGTGGTCTAGCGGTTAGGACGCTGGCCTTGTGATCCTGGGGGTCTCGGGTTCGATTCCCGGCGGTGCCCGAATTTATAACTTGTATTGGGCAAGCAAGGCCGTGGTCTAGGCAACACGGAGTATTCCTCCGGGGGCTTCCCCGGTTTCTCCGTGGCATCCCAACAATTACTCCATTCACACAGAGAAGAAGGCAATGGCAAACCACTTCTGGATCATCTGCCAAGAACGTATATGAACAGGTCCCAGTCCGAGAAAAGGATGGAAGGATCCTGTTCATATGGACCTGTCGCCAGACAGAACACTAAATAAATAATAAATGTGTCCACGTATTTTCCTTTCTGGTCCTATACTCAAAATTTTGACTTCTGTCGTTGGAATCATTGTCGTCATCAAAAGGATAAATTTTCCCCTGATTTTACTACGTTGTGTTTGTTTGTTTGAGTGTTTTTTTTGTATGTTCCACGTCTCCCCCCACCCCTAACTCGTGCTCACTTCTCAAGTGGCCTTTGGGCTGTTAAGTCAGCGCACACATAAATAAAGAATTGAATTTCACGCCGTGTTGCATTGTGTATGCCCATGAATTAGGTTACAGTGTTGTCCCTGCATCTCAGTGCAAGTGGCGTCTTGAAAATACATTTGAAATTGTTGAAGTACTACTCTTAAGATCGTCCTAAGTTGTTCGCTCTGCCCAGAATGGACGTCTTTTGTAATCCTACGCTGGAATGTTTACCGGAGATGCAAATGATTAAGATGAGCTTCCAGTTCCATCGGTAACTATCAGTATCAAATTCCACCTGCTCCGTATTCCGATGAACGGGTCTTTGTATTTTCGATACTACTACTGCTTTAATCGCTACATTTCGTTCCGTTGGCATAAACGTATAAGATTAAATATTGATGTTTTTCTATCCCGAAGTGTGATATTTGATTTCTTATGTTGTCTTTTTAAATTCTTAGCTTCGTGGTACAGAAAATTAAATATCTTGACTTGTCTCGCCTGGCTTTCGTATATGTACGTACCGTTTACAGCCACGGTGGTCTAGCGGTTAGAACGCTGGCCTCGGGTTCGATTCCCGGCGGTGCCCGAATTTATAACTTGTGTTGGGCAAGGCCGTGGTCTAGGCAACACGGAGTTTTCCTCCGGGGGCTTCCCCGGTTTCTCCGTGGCATCCCAACAATTACTCCATTCACACACAGAAGAAGGCAATGGCAAACCACTTCTGGATCATCTGCCAAGAACGTATATGAACAGGTCCCAGTCCGAGAAAAGGATGGAAGGATCCTGTTCATATGGACCTGTCCGCAGACAGAACACTAAATAAAATAAATACGTACCTTTATTCCTTTCCACGTGTGGACTTTCAGGTAGAAATCAACATTAAGGAGGAGCATTCTTTAGGCTTTATAAGCATTTGATGAGGAGAGAGGACAGACACAAACATAACAAAGGCTGTCGATGTAGGTATTGTGTGGGCTGCATTCCTTGTTCCATGCGTATTTATGACGAAACACAGGCAAAGGTTTCAGACCGGACACCCCGTGTATTGCATCACAATTGTATACGACGTCAACACTGACTGCCCAAGCGACTGCGTTAAGACAGAAGGTCACACCGATTTGCGAAGCCACTTTCTGCCCAGTTTGTTACTTGCTACGTTTAAGAGTGTGGCTGTAACTAATTGTTTACGGGGCCTGAATATTATTCTAGTTTTAGAGAACATCCGTTAGTCGTATATCAACAGCGGGCATTTCGTTATGTCGACTTGTCGTGGTCTCAAGTTAACTCTAAATATAACAAATAGACCGGACGTTTAGGACACTTGCCACTCAACTTTCTCCCTCCAGTCTTAATCGATATGGCAGAAATTACAGACGAATGCTAATACTAATACGCCTAGTAGCAGTGTGTTACACAATTTGTGATTTTCACCAAATGTCACAAGTGCCATTAGATAAAGGAGCATACGATGGTTGTGGTACGTACAATGAGTAGAAGGGGCGAGACATGCATACAAAATGTTGGTACGAAAACCAGAACGAAAGAGACTACATGATAGAACTAGGCTTAGATTAGTTGATAATAACATTTTTTTATGACGATGTGGACTGGATTTACCTGACTCTGGGATAGAAACCATTTGGCAGTCTCTTGTGAACACTTGAAGACCTTCGTGAGCCAGTCATCTTCGGACAGTTGATGTGTGAAGGTATTCAATTACTTCAAGCTTTAATTAGACTCGTGTCCTCATGTCCCTTCGCCTTCTATCATGTTTGTTACTTACACTTCTCAAGGAGTCTTGCTTCTGGAGTTAATTAACAATAATTTTACGTAAAAATAAAGTGAAATTACGACGTTCCTATCGTCTGCAGGTAAGACGAATTCTTCTGAGCACTCTCGATGACGAGGTTGAAGGGGGGGGGGG
>NW_019059767.1:1021731-1050504 GCF_000696155.1 Zootermopsis nevadensis | reverse complement strand
CGTGGCTGAGGAAAATCATGACCGTTTGCTTTTGATAATTCGATTTATAGTTTTTCTATCTTCACAGAAACTTGAAGATAACAGAATCTCTTCTCTACTTCATTTAACTGAAATATGTATAAACAAGGTGTATATAAGTAGTTATTTGGATTGAATTTAAAACTTCTAATTTATTGAAATTTGGACATTTAGGGCCACACGTCGTGTGCAATTCGAGAAATGAGTCTGACTGTGTACAACATCGGAGAGAGCGAGAGATTGGCATGTCAGATTCTACTGAATACGAAAATGTGATCTGAACCCTAAATTCTTGATGGCTCAAAGAGTTCTTCTCCGTTGCAATCCGCATTTCAGTACCGTGGAAGTTGGCGCCGTATTCCAGTTGTGGCAGGTTCGAATCTCTGTCGGAACAGTTACTACCCTGACTGATTTTCCGTGGTTTCTCTCAGTATCTCCATACGAACCCTGGGATAATGTATAATGTCTTCAAATAGGCAACGGTCACCTCCTACCTACGAAGACAGCGAGTAATAAGACAACTGTCTTATAGGATGTTGCTTCGTGAAGTCGCGCTGATGATGGAGGCACTAAGTACATGTGAAACATCCGTGAACATTTGACAAACTACACAGCGCATTCTACAAGACAGTCGTCTTCAACCTGCGAGCCGACCATGAATCGCGTTCCTCACTACATCTCGCCGGTTCATTTTATTGGAAAACGAATTGCATATCGTACCGCGCTGTGTTGATTTAGTGCGTATGTGTATTTGCCGTGCGAACAAAAAGGGGCCACGAATTAATTACCTGTTGGAATGATTTGCAACCCGTATCTCCCCTCAGGGCAACAAAACAAACCTCAAATTATCGGAAACACAAATCGATATATAAATCGCACATCATTTCCAGGCGCAATTAATTATCCGAGATGTATATCAGCAAACATGACATCATTAGAACAATTCTTTTCATCGTCATTTTGAAATTGGAGCATATTAGGACCGTACCCATTGAACCCCTGCCCCGATTAATTAGGGAAAGGCATTCTTCGAAACGGTAACATAGCATATTATTAATTTAACATCTGTTACGTGTAACGCGAATGACGTAACTGTACTTTAAAATTCCAAAATTTCTCATCGTTTGCCATCCACATTTTAGTAGATGTGGTTGATTGTGTTTCGTTTGTGTTCATTTTGAATTTCCGTATCGTATAAACAGGAATTCTGGACACCAACCTCTGTAAATACGAACTTTTCAGAAATATTACGTACTTTTTCCTTTTGAATAGGAGAAGCGAGATTTGTTAATTAATACAAATTAACAACTAACAGTATCATACATATATTTATTCTACAAGTCTATACACAAACCATTTTAATATATATCATAGAGTCTATGAACTGACATTCACCTGATCAGACCTGACAAGACGAGGACACACGACACATCAAACTCCTGAAATAATGAACAAATAACATAATACGCCACATAATATGCAAAAGAATCAGAAGATTAAAGGAACATCCACAACTACAACCTACAATCTACAATTAGTGAAAAGCGTGCATTAAAAAATATAGAATAGTTTTAAAAAATAAAAACCTGAAGATGATGCTGAGACATCGAAACATGTTGTAATATATAGCGCAAAATTGTAACATCGAGGAAACGATGAATAGCGCAAAATATTTATATCAATTTTAATTTTTAACATCAATATTAAAATGGTTTGTGTATAGACTTGAAGAATAAATATATGTATGAATTGAAAACACAAACATGACGCATCTAAACTATAAACTAACAGTATGCGTAGTTGGCCTGACTCAACACTTCAGGCGTTGAAGAACGTAATTGAAATAGTGAGGTTTCAAGTTTTCACAGCTGTGAGTAATATCCTTACAATTTAAATAGATTTGTAAATGTTAACGTTATTGAAATTTATTTGCGGTTCGCATTGAAAAATGGCCCGCACAACTCACTGTCTTCAATAGAGATCTAGACCCCTCTTGTTTGGACACAAAGAACGTTGTCATGGTGACCCAGTTTACCCGATAACCGCCGTCTGGTGACCTCCGTGGCAGTGGAAATGAACCCATTGTTCCACCGTCGAGTTCAAAACACTTTCATAAGTAGCTTGGGATTGTGAACATTAGCTTATTTGATAAAATGCTTTCGTGTTGGTCCCCACTACAGGTAGCTGCTTAACCCCCGCCACAGTATTCAAATGTAAGTTCTTCCACGTTATTGCTGCGAGAAACCTGTTGATCTGTCCGCTTTGTTAAAGAAGATATTTGGACCCAGGAGACAGATGTAAGTGGGGAAGTGAAATTGTTACTTTGGTTTGTAGTTCCGTTGTCGGGATCTGTTGGGAACTTCCTCGTATTGGAATTGTGCTGATGCCTTCACATAAAGAGCAATGAATCCTGGAAGTGAAGTTAATAAAACGTTTGAAGGTGACTTTTCTGTGATGTTGTTCCTTGATAACCTGAAATATT
The DNA here is from genome assembly GCF_000696155.1 of Zootermopsis nevadensis. The sequence goes on along the minus strand of NW_019059767.1, from coordinate 1,048,004 downwards.
ACTCACTAAGAATTTTTTTTTTCATTTGTGCTCCGACGAATTTAAGTAGGTTTAAATAGAGAAATAACGAACACAATATTGAGCTTATTAAAATTGTATTCGTCTTTAAAATAAAGGGAGGATTGACTAGACATATAACACTTTTGCAAACAAGTACGTAAACATTTTGTGTTGTAGGCTGTCGAGGAAGAAACATGTGGTAGACGTAGGCACATGTGAGGATAATATTAAAATAGATCTTGTATGAATCGGTTGTGAAAATTGAACTGGCTTGATTCTATGATAATGGTTGTGTAACAGTTTTAGATCAACTGAATGTCTTCTGCTCAAGGAAGACCAAGCATAGATATCCATGGTACTCAGGACACTTAGGTATTTTGTGTGACTGTTTTTGAGTCGCTGTGCAGTTACAAAACACGAATCAGTGAGCCCACTTTACTAAATTGCGTTTCTGAGTTCCACATTTGAAAAGTTGTTGACACAAACACACAGCGTCTGAGGAATTTTGTAGCAAGCGAGGATGATTTCGGTATGATAAACGCACATGTTCATCCAATATACATGCTCTGGCAACGTAAACAGACCAGCTCATGGCGTCAGATTCTCTCCATGCGAGGAATGTAATGTTTCACTGTTGTATCTCGTATAATATGAACCATAGCAACAAAAATGTGATGTTTTCAGAGTGAAAAAATGTTTTTTCACGGTTACTATATACGGAATATAACCCCCACCCACCCCGACCGCTCGTTTTTGTTTTGAAAAGTTTCAGGAATTGTTAAAATTAAATGCGATGCTGTTTTTAAAACACACAGAGGTATACATATGCCCCTAGGTAGGGGTGTCCAGCTCTCTTGATTACGAATCGTGGAATTGAAAGTCCTGTTCGATTCCTAACCTCTATCAAGTAGTACGTATCTTACTGGCCTTTGACTTCTGTACATTTTTTGAACCTCCAGAAATACTCACATGATTTGACAGGTTTTTAAATTTTATTTATTTATTTTTATAGTTGACGTAAATTTGTCTTCTCTCCTTCTAACTAAATACGCAATTAAAAAGTTTGTGTAATTTTAATAGCTTTTTTGCATGGGTATGTAACTTGGTACCTGGCAGAACAGAGATTAAGGGTACTAGAGAACAGGGTGTTGAGGTAAATGATTTAGATAAGCGTTTCTCAATCTATGGTACACGTACCATTGGTGGTACGCGAACTAAGTAAGAAAATCAAAAGATAATATTAAAATAAATAAGTTTTCCCTGAACGCATTTGGTTGGTTGTACATTTAATGTGTTAAATTAGAATTATTGGTACGCCAGCGATAAAGAATGAGAACCTCTGGTTTAGATGAAGGTAGATTTTCACAGATGTGTAGGAAAAAGCGATATCGAGTTCGCGTGTACACGATACATCGACTTTTATCGAAGCGGTTAACATTTCGTTCGTGGTTATGTTGAGAATTACGTTTATCTGTGTGTTGGTTTCTAGAATGATTACGAAAATAACTTTTTTACTTGCTACTTGCAGGACGTAATGGTGATATGAGACTAACTGATGACCGAGAAATGTCGGGTGATGACGTGGCTGGGTTGTGGACAGGCTATCATAATGCTTTGGGACTCAAGAAGTCCACACCTCCCGGTGCCAGAGAACAGTCGGTAAGTATGGGGACTATTTTCTGTAATGTTGCGCCATACAGTCTGGTAGTTTATCAGTGTTTCAGAGTCACTTACTGATTCCATTATTATTGAATTATTTTTGTATATTGGCATGCGTTTTAGTGTTTTAAAATGTAGAATTATAGTTCACGTCATTACCATGGGCCATGATTGATCAATTATCCTAAGTTTAGTTGAAATCAGACTATTTGTCCCCAGTGTATGAGCATACAGATTTTTTTTTTAATATTCTATGAAATTCCAGAGCCCTCTGCTATTAACCCAGGAGACATGTTCAGTCCATGACGAAACTTCATCAAGCGGTAACAAAGAGGATGAAGATGATGATGAAGACGAAGGGGAGGACAAGATTGATCCACATCAGTACGATCCAGAGCGTCTCAAGGCCTTCAATGTTAGTTATATTGACAACTTTGCGAATTAGTGTTTATTTTGTCGGGCAGAACTAAGTGAGGTTAGGTTAGCTTTAAATTATGAACACAAATTAAATGAAACTACTCACAAGTATTTTGGGCAAAGGCTGTGCTGCTAGATGCTGGCTTATCACTGCAGAGACATTGGTTCAAACCTGGGCGATTTAAAGTGAGATCCGTTGTGGACGAAGTGGCGCTGGAATAGCTTTTCCTGTAGTAATCGTCATTCCACTGTTATTTCGTACTCGTGTTTGGCTGGACATAGAGAGTAAAGGTAGCTTATTTTTAACAAACAGCGTCATTTTTATGAGTTGTAAAGGTGGATTAATTATGGGTGAGAATGTTGTGACGTTTATTTTGTGATTATTGGAAGCGGGAAGAGCAGGTAATTTTTTTTGTTTGCAATTGTTATACATGTCAAGAATATGCCAGTACGTATTCACAGAGATTCAGCATTTGCGGTCCGATACATTTTGTTTTTGTGTTTGTTATTAGATGTTTGTTCGGCTGTTTGTGGACGAAAACCTGGATCGCATCGTGCCAATCTCAAAACAGCCGAAGGAGAAGATCCAGGCAATTATCGACTCGTGTACTCGACAGTTTCCAGAGTTTGCGGAGAGAGCACGCAAGCGAATTAGGACCTACCTCAAATCGTGTCGTAGAAACAAGAGGTCCAGGGAGACCAATGGAGCCTGGGATGCTGTAAGGACTGTGAGGACCCAAACCTAACCTAACCTAAACTGTCAGATTCTGTCCTACAATAGCCAACCAGTGGAAAAATACTGTCCTCAAAAATAAAAAAAATTCCCACTCATCTCTTATTATAAACTTTTTTTTAAAAGACGGTTGGTCACAATTTTAATATAGTTTTCGTGTTCATTTATTTTAATGTATGACACACCACCAGGTCCAATTTATTTGGTTTAGAATTAAAATGTGGTGGACTCAGTCTGACATTGAAGTGGGATATTATTTTCCGAATGTCGCAACGTATCAGAAGGCACGGTTCTTAGAAATTCGTAAGTGGGTGCTCTTCTGTGGGACCTCAGCACACTAAATATTTATCTTGCTCTGTTCCTGTGAAATTATGGGTGTTTCCACCCGGCCGGATTGGTCTTCATCCAAATTTTCTCATGCAAATTCGGTGTCTTCCATTTTTTTTCGTGTCAAATACACACCATTCATTGGTGGTTAGGAGGATTCACGACCGTCAGTACATGGGTTCGACCGGGACTCATTTAATGACTCACGTGGGCTCAAATTGTTGATGAATGGATTACGCGTGGAAGAATATTATTTATGTATGAGGTTTCTTAATAACAAAATGAAGAGATTGAGTTCTGGAAATGTTTATGAATTTAAATTCACTTATTCTAAAAGCACGTTAAAGCACGTCCATTAAAAAATATTTGTAGTGGACCATAAAATGGCATTTTTGTTGCCTTGTCCACCTCTCGCAAAATGAAAGAGCTACGTAAATCTGTTTGCCGACACTTCAATTTTTAATGCACTTTGTTTATCTTCATTTCTAATCGCCAGGATACTTCTTTTCATAGTATAAGGAGAAAAAACACAGTTTTTCTGTGCGCAAATCTTTGATCTCGTGTGACGTGTTTTGTCGGCACAGACACGGCCCACGCCGGCGCATCTTACTTCAGTTCAGGCAGAGCAGATTCTGGCTCAAGCCTGCGAGAATGAGAGCCACAATGCCAAGAGGATGCGACTTGGTCTTGAACCCGTCAGCCAGCCACTGCCTCTTCTACCATCCACCGCTGTAAGTACAGGAGTCGAGGAGTCGATGTAAATGTGTTCAGCGTATTGTAACTAATAATCCGTGGCGTAACAGCCCTCTGAGAGTCAAAGCCGACTAGCTTGACTGCTGGCCTCACGTTCACATGCCCAAGCAGAGGTGAACGATCATCCAACCAGATATAGGGTGATGTGTGGTTAGCACGACGAACCCCCAGCCATTGCTAGTTTCCATGACTGGATTACGCTACCCATTCTACCTCCCCATTCCTCACGATGCTGGGTTGGCACCGGTCGAAAATCTCATGAGAAAATTTCTTCTCCGCCGAGACTCGAACCAGCGCGCATTCCGTATCACCGGTCCGAAGCACGATGCCTCAGACTGCGCGGCTACGGCGCAGGACACACATTTGTAACTACTTGTATAAAATTCTTGCCACTTTACTGACTGAATTACCAGACTTCTTTTCTCGTAATTAAAAGAGCTCTTCTTCTTCTTCTTCGTCCGTACTTGTATATTTTGGCTTGTGCGTGATGTGAACACATAATAGGGGTATCATGTCTATCCATCATTCTACATATTTTATCTCCTAAACCGTGTAATGAATATAATTGTTTAATGATGTGAGAAGCCTCACAAAATTTGTATGGGAAAATTTATGTTGATCGGTTGTCAGTTTATTATAACCCTACTTTACATATTTATAACATTTCTGGTTGTGTTTTGTCGAAACTACCGCCTCTGTTATTTTGTTGTAAAGGACTGAATACGTTTATTTCTATCATTTAGACTGATAGTCGGCCGTCATCCATGGACCACTACTCATCTCCTGTCGTGGTGGCCAGTGACGCATCAACTAAGCCTACTCTGTCTACAACCGCCGCTCCCACCATCAAGTCTGAGCCGCCACCGCTGCACCCTGTAGATACAGGTTTATCGCCGGCTTTCAACCCCGCTGCTTCTGTGGGCGTCAAGAATGCGGTGTCTTCCATCGATGCGATGGTACGTTCATTGTCGAGTAATGCCATATTTTGGCTGCCACTGGCGTCAACTGAATTATACACTTCTCCTCGCAAGAAATCCAGCGACTAGGATGAAGTTATGGTTGATAATATATTGCGTAAGGTCTTCGGCAACTGGTGCCAAAAGGTTTAATAGACCTCTGTCGTGTGATTGCAGACCAAAAGCGTGAACACGACAGCTTCAGTTGGAACAGCGGTCAATGGGAATACTACGTCGTCTGCCGCCGCACCTACGGCTCTGTACAGACCCAACTTCAGCCAGGCATTTCAGCGCGCTGCTGCTACTGGACCTTACACTAATCCGTTGTTCCCTACCCCCCCATTTGGTTCCGGCAGTATGATAAGCAACGGTGAGCATAATAATGACGCAAGCTTGTACATACACTGGGATACTGGGAAAGACCCGTTGTTCAAGTGCCTGAGCACTGCGGGTCGCAACTTTTTGTTAGCTTGATCTTATGGACATTCGGTAGGACTCCTTGGACGAGGGATCGGCCCGTCGCAAGGCCTCTACCTGTACACAGGACAGCACAACACAGAAAAACGTGGACAAACATCCATGGCGTGAGTGGGATTCGAACCCACGGTCCCAGTGACCACGCGGCCACTGCGGACCCCTTGTACATATACTGAATTTACTATTTAATATCGTAAACCAATGAAAATAATTCATGATTAAACTGAAGACAATCAAAATGGTTAGTGCATCTTGTTTGATGTTGTTCTGTAGGATTCTTTGCATAAAGACACAGAGAATTCAGTGTTAGAACCTTTTTAATTTTATCGACTGTAAGAAAGTGAGCCGACGTAGCTCAGTCGGTATAGTGACTGGCTACGGGCTGGGCGGCTGGGGTTTGATCCCCGACAGGGGCAGAGGATTTTTCCTCTAGCCTCTGCATCCAGACCGGCTCTGGGCCCCACCCAGCCTCCTGTCCAATGGGTTCCGGGTTCGATTCCTGGCGGTGCTCAGGTTTACAACTTGTGTCGGGCAAGGCCAAGGTCCAGGCATCACGGGGTTTTCCTCCGTGGCATCCCAACAATTACTCCACTTTCGTCATCATCTCGCAAAAAGGGGGTCACAGCAGGAGTGTTAAATGTCGTGGTCCCGATCGAACCCATGTACTGATGGGTCGTGAATCCTGCTAACCACCAATGAATGGTGTGTACTGAAGGGGGAAAGAAAAATAGTTTGAATATATTCAGATGTGAGGATTCGCTGAATGTGTAAGTCTGCTAAATATAAAAAGAAATTAGCCTTTCTATAGAGATTTTTGTAGAAATCTGACAAAGAGTTTAGGTGTTGAAAGATGCAAGAAACAGACTTGGCTTTCCTGAAAGACTCGTCAATTTTGTCCTTACATAAAGACGTGAAAATTGACGCTTGATTCAATACACTTTTGCAGCAAAATGGTTTGTTATAGATACTGTCACTTTATTTCAAATTAAACCCTGATTTTCTTTCTTCCCCTTTACAGGGCCGACAGATCTCAGCATGAAAACAAAACCTCTACTAAGCCACAAATTGAACACGGCTGAGATGGCAGCAGTGCGGCAACTTATAACAGGTTACCGCGAGTCAGCTGCTTTCTTGCTGCGCTCTGCTGATGAGCTTGAACAACTTCTTCTTCAACAGCAGTAAGCACTTGCAATCTGACAACTGTTTAAATGTTGTAAAGCGTTGCGTAACGCGCTTAAACAGCAGCAAATACTGAAACTGTGAAGGTAAATACTTAGTGACGTTGAAATTCATTTCCCCGCACACACATTGAGGTGTTCTTTATCACTTTGATATTTTCTTTGTGATTTTTCTGCCGAAGTAAAGAGACCGCAAATTGACGACCGAATTTATTCCTGTTACTAGTGACAAAAACAGGTATTTGGCTGTCAGATATTCTTCTGCATACTTGGACTGTTGTGGTATTGCGTTATCTGCAGCGTATGAACTATATGAGAGGCCCCCATAAAGCATGCCATGTTAAAAAATGCAGAATTACTTCGTAAAGTGCGTTCATAAGCGTGCTTGAAAGGTGATTGGTGAATCACGTGTTTTTGGCTTCACAGACAGTGCGATGAAGCGTATTTATTCAGTTGAATGACAGGATTTGATGCTGTTGCAGAATTGCAATTGTAGTAGCTGAATAAATGTTGATGTACTAAAGCAGAAGAGGTGTTACGTGAATGTAGATGATGCAAGTCTCAAAACATAACGGTTCATCATTTATGTGTGCGAACTGTGATGAGCAGGTGATGCTAACTCTTCTTACTTATTGGCAGTCGACCTCGTTCTAACCTGTAATTCTAGAATAATTTCAATTATAATTACAAGGAGAACATTTTTCTTATAAAACAAAAAATGTGTTATTTTGATTCCATGACATTTTAGAAAAAAAATGTGTCACCTACAGAAAGACTATAAATTTCTACTCTTAAGTTTTGTGTTTGTCTCGTGTTATCTTATTTTAAATTTTACTTCACTTTAATAGTGGGAGATAAAAGTACTGCACCAGCAACTTGTTCCTTGTTTTTTTTTTATATATACTTTACAATGGATTGAAGACATTTTCACTGTTCCTTTAAATGTTGCATTCAAGCTGTGGATCCAAGAGGAGACTGCACAAAGTATTCCTATGTAAAGTTTGAGTGGATAAAGCCTTTAGAAGAGCAAATTTATTTTCACGGTAGAATAGTAAACTGGAGTCGCTACTGGACACGTCATGATGTGAACCAAGATCCGAGTAAAAGCCTCGTGTAATAGAGCTTGTAACTTGATTTCAGTTTACCTGTGATCATGTAAGCCCTATGAGATTTCATGTTTCTTTATATCGATGAATTAAATTTTATTGGTAAAGTCGAGGGTGAAAACTAAATACATAAAATGTAACCGACGAATTATATATCAGTAGAAAATTTAACATTTATAAATATATATAAATCTAAAACAAATTAAAAATAAATATATCTATATTTCAAATTGTATTTTTCCTCCTCTCAATTTTGTGTTGAAATGTGTAATTTTTGTAGTGGAAGTTGATCGTACCAAAGAGGATGTACATAATTATTAATTATTAGCAGTGTTTTATAATTGGACCACATCTGTCATTCTGTCTGTATATCTCTGTCGATGTACTATGGTTCGTGTTCATTTTTTAAGATGATTGGTTATTCACAGATTATATATATAGTATATACATAACCTAGTTTTCAAAATACGGGACAGTTTTCTGGTTTACAAGGTACGCACGCAAGGGATAAATTACAATGGAGTGTGTGTCCAGTGCAGTTATTGAAGCCTGGAGTTTATTTTCTGGTTTACAAGGTGTAAAAATTGAGTTTAAACAAAACTATAGAAAAGTGTAATTTACTTATAACCAAAGACGAACACTTATCAGTGCTTCGGTCACGATACATGATAACTAGCTTCAAAGATGTAGCAATGGGTGCTGTTGGATAGACGTAATGGAAATGGCTTTTGAATTATGTGTTTATTAAACGGAATCTTCACCTTAGGATAACTCAATACGATCTGCACTGGATTATTATAAATGTTATTATTACATTAATATTTATCCGAAGCCCTTATTGTCAGATCCTATGGACAGTTTTTACATGTTATTTTTGAATGTCATTGTTAAAAAAAATTTCAAATTATTGTATTACTATCATCCTGTACTTTCTGATTGTACTTAGAATTACCAGAGTTTTCAACACGAGTGGAAATTAAAATCCAACGTACACAGTTTACGTGTTAAAAATATGATTGAATGAATTTAACATTTTATCAAAAATTCTGCTGGTGCCTGAGTGAACGTGTAAAACAAGAATTGTTTTAAAACCCAGTTTGATGTTGGTGTTCCAGCAAAATTAACTGCGGCTATTACGTGTAATTTAGGTAACTGACGTTCAGTGACGCTGAATTATCGTCACGACAAAGTGCTCTTCTGATGCAGCGCTGTTCTCAAGCAAATGCCGCACAAGTTGTCTCCCTAAGAAAATGCATTGAAACGTGAATTTGGAATAGTAGAAAACTTTTTCTCGCATCAAAGATTAATTGTATTAAACATTGAAATGGTTATTTTTATGTGGTAATTTTTTGCTGTTAAATTTTTTTTAATGCTGGAGTGGAAAGCGATACACGTTTTAAAAAATGAGTTCCTGTTAGTAAATATACGTGTTGGTAGATCTGTACTTGTTTTTGTATTTGTTGACAACATTTTAATTGTGTGTGTGTGGTTAGGTCATATGATTTATGTAGTTACTTCATTTCAGTACAGCTTTGTGCATAATTTTGCTCGTTTTCATCATAGCATTTGATACAACATTTGTGATAAGCCATAGAATTTTAATATTATCCTAAAGTATGAAAACAGGCTTTTGTGTACTATTTATGCCATAATGCAATAGCCCGACACCAACTCGACGACCATTTGCTCCGTAAACCTATAGTTATTAATAATTGTAGGTTGTAGATTCGGAATCTTACCCTCTCCTGGCCGACATCCCTTCATCAGGAGCTAGCTCTTTGTTGGAGGAGGGGGTTATGTGATCGAAAATTTATCAGCTGTTCTCTGAGCGTGCATAATACTGTCATCAGTGATGTGAAGAAATGATAAAATATTCTTATAATGATTCTGGGACGTAGCTTTCAGAAATATATAAGTTTCAAAAATGATTTTATTGGTTCAGTTAAGTTTGAGACTAGATTTTTCTATTATTCGCATCACAAATATCGGTTTTCGTTGCTGGCATCGTTACTGGAATCTGCGTCTGAACAAATTCATGTTTTTGGTGTGAGCAGTACAAATAACTTGACAGGCTTACAAGTTCATTTGATCACACACACATATTCAGAAAAAAAACCTTTTATAATAAATGTTTTCGCAATTGACAACACGTCGGTGTGTTGAATGTCTGCGTCAAGCCCTAAGTTAGCTGTAAATTGGGGGAAGAGGTGGCGATAATTTGTTGATATTTTGTGTGTTGCGTCCACTGAAATGCCGCTGATAATGATAATTTCAGGGAAATCAAATTTTGAAATTAAATAATGTTTGGAATCTTCATTGAACCGTGCACCAGTTATGTTATCGGAAATGTCGTCTTTACTTGCCATAGTGGGATTTTTGTTCATGACACATATAACGTCAAAATACGAGTTTATTGAAACAACAGATAATAGTGACGGGGGAGAACCATGAAACACAGGATCATGGCTATGGAAATATTGATACATCTGCTGTGATCCCACGATGAACTGCGTGGTGACGATGATGCTCGATGTAATCTTTGAGTGAAAAGTTTTCATTCACATCCTGCTATTGCGGGATTCTTATATAGGATTTCGGGTTCTCGTAGCGGTGGGTATGAAGACGGTTTTCTTCTGGGTTGTAGTTCCGTGTTGTCTGGTAGACGCTTACCAGTGTTTCAGAGGTCCTCGCTGCCTTCGTCATCAGGGCGATGATGTTGGTGGTAACAGTCACCTCTGCAGCTGTAAATAGTGTACATGAAATTCATATTCATGATTGAAAGTGGCCTTAGGTAAGACATCGGTTCTATTGCAAGCAACATTAGCGTTGCTTAACTTCCTATTTCTCTTTAAATCAAATACCCCACTAAGGCACAGTAAATTAATTATGGAATGGTTTTATTTATTGTGTAATGGATTGGATTAAATTATCAAATTAGGTCGCAAATGTGACTGTAACAGGAAGGCATCAAGGATAATTTATATTCTTGTTTTATTAGCCGTCATCCTTTTCACCCCAGCTGTACTGAAAGATACTTTTATCGATGATAAATAATGAGAATAAATTACGAATTTAGTAAGCAATTTCTAGGCAACGCTTCAACTTGAGCTATATTTATAATACTTTTTTGTCTCCTTAAAAGAGAAACTCTTAAGAAACTGGAGTGTCTTCATAGTAAAGTATTCTTAGTTTTAAGAGCACGGACGTACAATTAAATATTACAAGACAAAAATAATTGAATTGATTCTAGGGTTTAATAAGTAATTCCTTAAGTCACATAATTGAAAGTAATTAGAATATGAAAATTGCTCAATTTGAAGTTGCTTGAAAAATTGTTTGCATACTGGTTATTCGATTTAAAGTTAAAAAGCAAGTTTCATTACCTCAGGACGTAAGATTAAACATTATTCAGGCCTTAAATGCATTTCGAAATTAATGTCGTACTGTTTCACAAAGGCAGAAAATGTGGAATTTACATAGAGCAAACACCGTTACTTGCGTAGTGTGTTTGGTCAATTTTCTGAGAGAGTGAAACTATAATGTTGCTGTTTCCTTTTGTAGGTGACGTAAATGTGAAGTCTATAGATCTTTCTTATGACCTTGTCATGTGATCAAAATCATTTTTAATATATCTGACAGACATCAATGTAACTTCGATCTACAGTAGTTTTTACCCGATTTCTTCCCCCTTTAATGCTCATCCTGTAGTTACATAACTTGTGTAAACATTTTCAGCGTATCTTTCTTCCACGTGTTAACCATGTTGATCGTCCTAATCTGGACTTTATTCATGATCCATCGCCATGTTATTTGTAATAAATTTTCCTTTTCTGTATTTGAGCACATTTGTGCTGGTTCGACCAAGATTTGCTTGTGTTCTGCTTTAACGACCCTAAAATATGCAGAATGGAATGAAATATTACCAGTTAGATATCAATTGAAAGTGCAGATTATAATTTGTATCAAAGAATACATTTCTGAGAATTGTTTTTTTATTTCAGAGAAATTTAACAAGAGCGGAAAGATTTATTATTTGGAGTACGCTAACATTTCAAAGGTGTTTATCGTGCCACATTGTGTCACTGTTGCACTAATGCAGTCCTAACCCTTTTTTTGTGTCTTTATTTCTTTCACTGTGACCCCAGGTAATTATTGTGCAAGTCTCTTCCAGCATTGTTCTAATGTCATTTATGTATAACATGAACCCTTTGATCCTATTGTTGCACACCAAGGGGTTGCAACAATGGGACTTTTTCCTGCCATTCCTGCAAGAAATGTGACAGACGTGTATTGGACCATAAGGTGTTATTTACTCTCACTAGAGTGTAAAGTACGCATAAAAATTAGAATTTGGTTTAGGTATTCCATACAGATTAAAAATTGTATTAGATAATTTTCAAATATTTTTTCTGTTTTTTTTTTAAAAAAAAAAGTTCCGTTTTGGTGAAGATACTTGAATTTACATTTTCAAAATTGCTGTTTCCAATGTTATGAATGTGTAAAGCATTTCAATTACTGTTACTATAGGTCATTTTTCATATACACTTAGCAGCAGTGACTCATCGAAACAGGAAAATAATATTTGTACCCATACTGAACTTCTCTGACACTGGGGGTCATAACTTCTTCCTCATAACCTTTGCAGAAGTACAAACTAAACAGTTTTAATTCATTATTCCACATGTACCTAGCTGTAGGAAATTTTATTCTTAAAGTTTTGTCCAGTAAAGCAAACCTGAATATATGTTCATTATTGTGTATTGCATGCCCCCCCCCCCTTTTTCAAGCAAAAACATCGTGGCAGTATTTGTAACAATTTAATTATAATATCATAATCCTGTAAAACGTCATAATTTACGAACTGTTGTCATGTTGAGCTCGGATAAGGACAAAAACAAGCATGTTTTGAATTAGCGTACGTAAAAATCGAGTGCTAATTTTGAAATGCCAGTGTTGCTATCATCATATTTGCTCAAAGCGATGCTAAACTGAAAGAATGGGATGGTAGACAGTTATTTGTTTGTAACACTTCCTCACACATGCTTGTAGTCAATGCTGTGTGCAAGATTTTGTTTTGGTACTGAACTTGTTTGTTCTAACTTCTCCATATGTTGTATTTCTTTTATTTTAAATTTGCACAACAACTGTAACACTGCCAGTAGAAACAATGCAGAAATAAATGTTATAATTAAAATATCAGTTTTTCCCCTTGTTTCTGTAAGTAAAGAAATTGGTTTGACAATCGCAGGTTGTCAGCTACTGTTTTTTCATTCATCTGGAGAGCCTGAAGAAAACCATGAACAAATGGCACAGTTTGTGGTTGTGTTGCTGTGTGTGCTCTTAGAGGAAAGTATTGCCTTCACTTTCAGGGTTCAACCCAGTTGGCGTCTACACTACCACGAGAAGCTCTAACCTCAAAGGATAATCATATTACACATCAACTAGTTAATTAGATAGCATTGTTATGCTGTCAATAAACAATCCAATTTTAGTTGAAATTGGACAACAACGGGCAATCTACACGAAGACGGCGCCCTTTTTTCTCGCCGAAGTGACGATATGAAATTTGCCGGATAATTCTCCGGCCATTCACAAAGGTGCCGGTATAGTTACGTTGTGTGCGTGTTTTGTAACTTGTTTTATATAAAATATTGATCAGCCAGTACAAAGCGCTTCATGAAAAGGCATGAAGTAAGGAAGTATGGAATTGTGTGAAAGGTTCGAGGTACTTTAATATTTCTTAGAACGTGTGTTGATACCGTTCCAGGGCATAAGACGATTTTGAGGATGATGTCTGTGCTAAAGGAACGCGCTGCGATAGTGTTTAGATTGTTTGATCAACACGGGATATGACGCCATTCATGGTGACGGAACCTGTATGTCCAGTTCCTCACCAACGTTTTTAAAAGTTGTTCGTCCATTGTCTATATTGTTAAGTCTGTTGCTTCATACATGTTAATTAATGTGAGACTGATATTTATTTAATGTGCGCCATCGTTACAAATTCAATCCCTGATACGCTTGTGCTGCTGTAATAATGTGTTCTGCAGGAACTTTGGTATCTTACAGATTAAATTTCGCTCACATACGTTTTTATTCCTGGTGGCTAATTATTTCAGTTTAATTGCTGTTCTGTCCAGAACCTTAGACCTTATTTGGTAAATTTAGCAGTATCTCTTGTATTTGTTCTGAATTATCCCTTTTTCATAGCTGTCTTGTGCTCGCTTGCAACTAGCATTCTTGCTGTTACGAAGTGATTTATAATTTCTTTGCTTTTTACGATGTTGGATCAGCTTGCTACTGGTCAAAGGCTTTCTTAAACACCAAATAAATATGCAATTGGTAAGAGTTGAGGGAAATTTTCTTCTATTGACCTTGAGGGCAAGTTCATATTACTAGGAACGAAAGTGACCTTTTATGACATCACCGGTACTGTGATGTTTGACAGGTGGTAGCGGTGGCGGCGCATGCGTAGTGAGTTTCACTATTGGACTGAGCGGTCCAGTTGGTCTTCTAGAAACACGTTGTGCATGGCTGGTAGAAGGAGTGGTATACGATGATTCTCGCATGCAGTCGTGCAGAAATTGACGGAAATGTTTTGTGCGCAGTGGTAAAATTGAGTAATAATGTGATGTGATATCGTTGATAGTGAGTGTTAATTATACTGAAAGGATTTCTTATTTGTGTCATTACTACATTGTGGTAAGTGTTGCAGTTCGTTGTACATTAAACCAACATAAACGTAAATGTGAATCACGCACAGTGAGCAGACATTCAGGCACTACTTTGCCAATTTATTATTAGTTTCAGAACATTTGTTCCATTTCAGAGCTCTTTGCATACATTTTGCTATTATCCTTAATGATAATGAATGTGAATAATGGTTTAACATGTTTTTTCCCCCTTAAATTAAAATGCCATGACGTGATGAATTCCAGTAACCTATGATACTGTATTGGGCATTATAATAAAGGTATAGAGTTTCGTAAAATATTTATAGTAGCAGTAATTATTACAACAGCGATAGTAACAATTATGCTAACACAACATGGGAAATAGTTATAATAGAAATGAGTTCACTTTCCAGATCTTGAAGTGTCGAGGTAATAATAAGGGTTGATTGTCGCACACTAATGGAGGTCTGTTAAAATTAATTTTGTGATGTGCCTGGCAACAGCAAACTCTGAAAGGGATTCAAAATATGTATTTTAGTGACACTAGCGTCTGGGACACACTAGGCGTGTAGGTTGCCATTAAGTATGGAATCCGTCATTTCGTAGAATGCTTAAGTTCCCATATTTCATACTTAATTCAACGCTGCAGTTATAGTATGTAATCAGACATTTATACGTACACTTTAACCAGGTAATACGTATAATAACTAATCGAAAGCTGGTAATGCGTGCAATGGAATTATGGTTCTTAATTAGTGACGTAAAGTGTGTAAGTCCATAGCTAACTATGCCCAGGTTAGCTTATTATTTTAACCCTGCTTGAGCTGTAAGATTTGTTATGAGATTTAATTAATCTAACTTGACTTAACCTAACCTTAGATAATCTTAATGTTTGGAATGCCTAGTAAATATCTCATTTTAAATAATAAGTACCCTAAACAGTTACTTTACAAAGGAACCAGGCATTGTATGAACTAGGTAACTTGCCAGTCTAGAATTTTCTGCGCGTTTTATACTTAACCGTTCAGTTAATGTATGAAATGCGTACGTATTCTATGAAGTAACGGATCAACGCACTTAAGTAGTTAACGTATGCAAATGTATACGTGATTTTGATGTTTTATGTTTATCTTTGAAAGGGAACTGTTTCGAAAGAACAGTGTTTCACTTTACTTAGTACTGTTACATGAAAACGCTTAAACCTACTGACAAATGTCGCTTGGTGTGTAGTATTGTTTACCGTGTAACATACTGTTAGGAGAAGTGACCACAGTTGCAATGCTATTATGCAACCCAAGTTTATTCCGGGGATTTGGCTAAGCTCTGGCAACAACATGCCTTTTTCCGGGGACAGTCTTAACGTTCTGTTGTGCTTGGAATGTGGACTAATGAGTTTCGTTTCTTCAGAAGCCGATTCTTCTGCGAAAAGCGTTTCTATCCATACACGTGATGAAATATATTTCTGGGTAATTCCATTATATCTACAGATTTAAAACTAGAAGCCACGGGAGAGTTTGCTTGAGTAATTTTATATTATTTAATTTTAACATATTAATGTGTACAGAAGCGTTATCTACGTTTTAGGAAAACACGTTGTTGTCTGTGACGTTTCCCCCCATTTAAAACATTTTAGTCTTTAGCTAATACTGACGTCAGAGTTTATTCCCGGACCGAAGTCCACGTCAATATTTGCTGTTCGTCGTCTTGTAAATTGCTTGTCAAATGCATATGATGAAAGTGTACTAAGTAATACGTAATGCCAAACCTATTTTGAGCTCTGCAATGTTTGTGGGAAACATATTGATATTTGCCTGATAACTTTTGAGTCGCCTGTACGAAATTTAATTGAAATTAATATTAGTAGTTTTAGATACGAAGCCAGTTGGGGAGACGGATATCCTCCTTATTATGCGTCCACTTTATTTACTTCGGGCAAGGAAGGCAAAATAGACTGATATAAATTTTGTTCTGCGAATTTAAATCGGTTCTAGAAGAGTTACAATTTATCATAAGGCCTCAGTCGTCCTCGAGACGTTTAATCCTCGGTTCGCTTCAACGGTCGGCGAGACAGGTATTTTTTGCCTGGGGCCGAGATTACATTAAGAAGGATGCGAGAAAGTTCACTGGTCTTGAGCTTAGTCGTCCTTTTTTGAGGCCCAACTAAGACTCTCTTTTACTGCGTCTTTGAACGCCCGTGACGAAAACTTGGGAAGCAGGAAAATTTGGAATATACAGAGTAGGCTATTTTAAAGGGGCAGAAACTTAACTCGGTGTCGCGATCTGAGATTAGTAATATAAAATTGATTCGTGGCTTAATAATATTCAATTACCATGCAGTTGCTTGTCCTCAGAGAAGGCAGTCCTGACGAAATTCATGGTTTATGTTGTGTTTTTATATGGGAAATAAATTTTTAGCTCAGAAATGCAAACATGTCTTGCGAAACTCGTGAACCAAAAACATGTTCGTTAAATACTCATTTATAACGCGTCAGATGTGGAGTAATATCGTGAGAAATACGAGATAATTTTTTTCTAACTATAACGTAAGAATTTTCAATTTCGTATAAAAATTCGCGGCGTATGTGATGGTTGAGGAACACGGGAATACTAAAACGAATGGAATAAACAAGGAATTCGAGAAAGAAGAAGAATGAAAGGAAATATGGAGAAGCATAGAATGAAAAGCAATTGTGGTGAAATAGAACAGTGGAATGAAGAAATAAACGTAAAAGTTAATAAGGAAATATGCTAGTGGGTTAAAATCTGTGTCATGTCGGTTAATGGCGCCGTTACCTTTACCGACATGAACTCTTTTGAGACCCGTGTTTCGTTCTTTGTATGATTAATATCTCCCGATGCGGGCGATTGAATATTTATGAGGGTTTTTTTAAGGCCGATGGTCGGTCTCGCTAATTTTGATGGCGAGTGGACGGTAGACGCATATAGGCCTACGGGTATGTAAATAACTTTCACTGCTTCGGTCTTGACAAGTTTGTTGGCTTCCATCCTCGAGCGTCCTTCTGACTTCCTCATATGGAAAAGAATAATTACAAACATGTGAACGTCGTATTGTCTGATTCAATGCGCATGAAGTATGATCCATGTCATAGTCTGTAAAAGATGTTTGTGCACGTAGAATTTTCTTGGAATTAAGTTTGTTACATTCTGGCTTACTGAGATCAGTCCGTGGCCTTGTCTGAAGGTTTCTCTGTTTTATGGAACTTCCTACTGTACAATCATGGGTTTATAAATGTCCAGCGTATCTTAATTTGAAAGTTAAACATTTTGTTACGAACAGTTGATAGTATGTGAAGTCTTCCTGTGAGTTTTTTTTACAGTGTCTTTTAGTGTTGGTTAAACAAATTTTTTCCTGTTTTCATTTCGCGGTGTTGGCGAAAGCCATCCACGAAGACTGTTTAGACAAACCAGATTACTGAAGATTTAATTAAATTTAGATTATACGCAAATCAGCGTAAGGTACAAAGTAAAAGGTAAATATTTTTAACGTTTATTGTGGTTCTTTGGATTGCGACAGTGTGAAATATGCCTGAAGATAAGGCAGAGTGGTGTGTTATCCGAAACGTCGGTAACCATTTACAAGTCGTTACAACCCAGAAGATCAATACCATCGTGGAAACCCGAAATATAAAAAACAGTTTGGGTGTCGCATTTGAGTGTAAGCAGCGAAATCAAGTGCTCCCTACTGCACCACTGGTTCAGTGAACCGCCCTGGGCACAGTTCAAGATTCCTCCAGAGTTGCGTAGGACACTCGAGCAGCAAGTGTTCCGGTCTGCCGGCAGCGATGAAACAAAGGAACGGTCGGTCACCTCTGTCCCACAGTCGCTCCTCGAATGGATTTCGCATGATTTCACCAGAATGAAACGTAACACAGTGTGCTGTAACCTGTTTATCAGTTCGGATCAACTGCAGAGGTTATTTAACGTCATGCGAGACGGCGGGATAATTACGTAAGGCGAAATTGAACAGACGGAGAGAAAATACAAAAATTTACATCGAAACTTGGTTCATAATTTTTGTTCTGCACCAGCGACTATGTCACGTGTTGAACACAAATTATGATAAGATTCATGGGACTTGTAGCACGCATGGGGGAGATAAGAAATATACCAAAAAACCTCAAGAGAAGAGACCATTTGGGAGACAAGGCTTAGGTGGAAGGATAATATTAAAATGCGTCTTCTAGAAATGGTGTGTGATAGTGTGGAACGGATTAAAATATAGAGTCCAGTGGCGGATTGTTGAGAACGTGACAGTGTACCTTCTAACATGCAAGGCCGGAAGTTTCTTTACCAGCTACGCGAGTGTCAGCTTTTCAGGAACTCTGATCCACGGAGTTGATTTAGCGATTTTCATTGTTTTATTATGGAAGTTATTACAAGCATAAAATCTTATCTGTTGCGTTTTATATAGGCGTAAAATTTGATTTTTCACTCTAAGGGCAAAAATTATACTAATTTCAAAATATTTTTATTACGACTTTTTTTAATGAAAGTAATGAACCTTCTGGTTCCATAATAACTGACGTTTATTGACCATTTAAGCAGCTGTCGGCTTCTAAAGGAAGACTATTTGAACTAGGTAATTCCTTACACGTAGCAGTTAGCAAGTTTTGTTAATTTTATACAAATATTGATATGTGTTACTAAAGTACTTATATTGTGTATATAACTTGATACATCACACACAGGAAAAAAATGGTGCATTTGAGATTTAAAGTTGTTACTCCGAAACGTCAGTGACCACCTACAGTCCACAGAAAATCCCTGCTAGGAATTCGATATACGCGCATGCGCAAGACGACGTCACAGTCCAGTGTACCACGATCGTCAACGGTACACTTCTGCTTTATTAGGTTGCTGCTTCTCACAAAATGTAAACAAATGAATATCGGTACATAAACGTGTTTTGGGACGGCACACTTAATGCGAGTCAACTGTCAGAATATGAAATTCGTTCCAAACAAGCGTAACTAACGACAGTCATTACGAGGGTCGCTTGTACACAGCGTGACGATTCGAAATTCGCCTGTCAAGTGTGGTGTCTGATGAGACAGCGAACATTTCTCGTCACGATGTCTGTTTCACATCCGAATACGATGAACAAATAGCAGCGGACAGCCGACTAGTGGTGGTCCTCCGGCTTGGGGGTTGACCTTAGGGACAGCAGTCCCTCACTGTAATAAAACAAGTAGATTGTTACATACGTGGGTGTCTTCTGGGGTGTTGCGCCTTGTGGTCTGGTAAAAGTTTGCTGTTTCAGGTGAGCTTGCTTCTTCTATCATCAGGGAGATTATTACAAATGGAATGGGCAGATCCTTCGGCTGGAAGGGACTGTGAGATTTGAGGTTTTATGGCGGTGAAGATACCAGTCTTGGTCTTCAGGGTTGTAACTCTTTGTGGACTTGTAGATAGATACCAACGTTTCGGAAGAACATAATCTCTCAATCTGCAGGCCGCGTGTTGCACAGAATCGTCGGTATCTACCTGCAAGTCCAGCATTGCAACTCAGAAGACCATCGGCATGGAAAGTGTCTGGATTCAATTGCGGTGTGTTAAGACGCTGTGGTGGGCTTTTGTAAAAATGGTGATGAATCTAGGTTCCATAAATGTAGGGTATTTGATCATCAGATGAGTAACTACGAAATTTTCAATGGAAATTACTTAAAATGGGCATCATCTTCACCACCGATAGAGACTTAATAAACTGAAAATCACGAGAAACACATTTTAAAATCGCTTATTATTCCGGTGTTTTTCGTTAACTGAAAAAAATGTTGTTTCTTATAGCAGATTGATTTATATGATACACACGTATGTATCTTATGCCCCGTTAATATCCTGCAACTAACTCCATGGAACAGAGTCCTGGAGAAGCTAATTAAGAACCAAGAAGTTTAGTATTCACAAGAATCCATTTTAATATTGTCCTCCCATGATCCTACATTTTAGCTCTTAAATTATTTTATTTTAGTGTTACAGGCCCCATTAATACTGTTAGATGGCTGGGTTGCTGTTGATGATCGTAACGAAAACATATAATAGGCGTGTAAACAGATGGTAATGTTAAATTAAAAATGCATGTTTAACTAAGTTTTCAGCTTCTTACGTCATTTATTGCAGTATATGATCAGGTTCGGCCAGAATGGGTTTAATAAAATTTCCGCCTGAAAACTTACATTCACAAACAATAAAATAGTTATTTTATTATGGATGTTACGTATAAAACAACACACTAACGATGCCACGAGGACTTGGAGCATGTAAGCATTTCTCACGAATGCAGTTCTAAAAATTTAATTTAGCTGCTTAAAATATGTGACAAAGCCAGAATATCTGTCTCAGCATTTCATTGTTTTTCGTGAAACACGTAAACTTATAAATAAGGTCCATTACACCGTCTATACAATAATTCTTATTTTAGGCGTATATTAATGTTAATTGAGGTGACGATTTGGAAGGAGGCGGTCTTTTGCCAATTTCATTGCACTATTTCAACATTCGCTAGAAAAATACGAAGAATCTCAGTCCGGATAAGTGATAACTCGTCCAAGATTATAACTGGGTACATAGATAATACGATTATAGACCGTTATCAGTACATGAGCGTGTTCGTACCCAGAGGATGATTTATTACATTCACGCTCCGGCCGTCATTTATAATGGTGACCTCAAATCTAGAGGTAACAGTACCACAATCCTTTCACTGCCATTACCGATTTAATTCGTGGATAGATTGTATCTACAGTGCCAGTCACAAATCCTCAGATTACTGCCAAGATTTAAAATTCCGCTAGAAGACATGCGAGCTAATGGTACAAAAATATGACCGTTAAATGGTTAATAAATTATATGCGAATGTGTAAACATTAGGATTTATTTTTATTAGTTAGAAATTAAGCTTAATCCTACACTTAAGTCTCAATTACCAAGAGACAGGCATTTCCTTAAGAAGCTGAAGGTCTTTAGAGTGATGTATATCGGTAATGATCAACTTTAAACATGCAATGCCACTCACGTATGTGATTGAATGCAACCAAACTTCCGTCCCGGCGAACACAGATTTCGGGAGCTGATAGCTTATAAAAAATATCGTATTTGCTCCGGTGTAGTCTTGTTGCTGGATGGAGTCCGAAAGAAGGTCATGGTGGCTTGTTTGCCTTGTGTACCTTTTTCCGTAGCACTTCACAGGTGCTGCTGATGAACGTAAAAAGCTGTCTGTTGTACATAATAGATCCCACGCTTCAGTAACTACAGAAATAATTTCTTTTTAACCTGAGAAGTGAGACTGGAGGAATTCGTTTTGCAGACAGCGTCCGTAGTATGTGACTTTTTAAAAGTTGCTACGCTTAATTTCTGAGCTGTTGAAAAAGAAGTTCATTATCTAAGATTTATTAATGGCATTGCATAAACACGCAATCAAACCCTATCCTCAGTCCTTTCAATCCATTTAGAATCTCCATAACCTGTTATTTTGACAAGAATTTTATTATTCTTCTCCCATGTACACTTCAGAGCAAGAAAAGTTTGATCTCATTGTAACATTTCAAACTTGTAGTGTTTTTTAGAGATACAATACGATTTCCGAATCTTAGCCTTGTTACAGGCTATCCTGAAAAGTTTTCCCCGATTTCCGTCAGTCTGTACAGGTTAAAGTCAGGATAAAATCATACATAATTATCTTTCTTTGAAGTCTTCACTGTTATATTGACCTCACCATTTGACGTTAATTTTTTTTCCAATAGTCTATTCCAGCGTAGTCGAACTGACCACTTGTAATCGTTAATTTGTTACTAGTTAGTACAAACCCATTTTTTTCGAAGTTGATATTCCGTCACTGGTAAAAGAACATTCTGCTCAGTGCTCTCACTAAAGCCATTGACTTCAAAAGCATAAGATGTACGTTCTACTGGTACAAATTTTTATTGTATCAGATACAAGCTGTTAAAATAGCGGAGTTCAAATAATTTGTGCAAGTTTACAAGCTGTCGCAGGAGTAAATTTAAAATAATATACAAAAATAGTGACTGTAGGGGTCTCATGGCCCTTGGGGTCCAACAGGAAAACTATTCTGACCCTAGCGAGGAAAATGTTGGACCACTCTGGTCTATTCTAATTACATATGCATCAATACACTTTAGCCTATGACTGCCTCGCTATTTAAAAGTCGTTTTCAAAATCCTAACTGAATTATCCTTGATAGCTAAATTTCTGAGAAGCAACTCTGTAGTCAGTGTGACGTAAGTAATGTCAAGTGTTTATGTTATTCGTCTGGGATGTGACGCCGTATGGACTCTCAGGCAGATGCCGACGTTTCTGAGAAGAACACCGTCTCCATCTTCAGCCATGAGAATTCTCCGACGTCACATCTGTTGCACAGAAAATATCAAATTATACAGGCGATATACCGGTAATAAAATATCCATACAGATATAGATCTATCTATATATCGATATATCTTGTCCGTTCCAACTTCTAATTGCGAAATCGAAAGCGAAAAGGACAAATACCGCTTGCTGGTGTAATCGGCTTCTTAAGAGACTGGCTGAGCACTCCTGAAAGAGATTGTTCACTTCAGACATGTGAAAGTGTGCGAACTTTCCAGGAAAAGCAGTGGATTGGCATGAATTTGAAGGGGCATCGAGGAAAAAAGTGGAGGGACCCACTCATTCGGTCACTGTTTCGCTCCTTGATATCTCTTGACGTTTGAAAAATGATTTGCTTTTACGTGGGCCCAAAATGATCCGTATAGCCCACACACGCGACTGAGCTGCGATAACGCACTTAACTCTGTGAGGCACGAAGTTCGTCGAAATAATATCTGAAGATCAAGATAAAGTGAAGATCACTATTTTGGGATTGTGCGTCTGGTAGAAATTGACCGACGTTTTAGACTCATCGCCTTAACGACAAAGGTAGTTAATTACCTCTGAAACTTCGGTCAGTTTCTACCAGATTACGCGATGCAATATACTCACTGGCATGAGAAACCGAATTTTCATTAAGGTAATTTTTTTAATTCTGTTTATGGGTCGGTGTTTGTTCTGAGAATCATCAAAACCTATAAATACACCCTGTGAGGAAAAGTTATTGAATGTTATAGTGCATACTTTAAAAGAATTAATAACGTTAAGTAATTAGAAGGGTCGTTAAGTAATCTAACAATAACAAAATAAACATACCTTAGTTTAATGACCCAGGGTAATGTAACTGAAGATAAACATGGTTGTGATTAATATAGCCGGTCCCGAGAATCGAATTCCTAACCTATGAACCCTGTAATCGCTTCTCATATGTTTAAGATAAAATTAGCATAGTACGATCTGTCAAAATTGAGGGGAATGAACCTCTTTTGTGTTGAACAGTAATACAGTTTATTGCAGCGTTATATTTGCAAATTGCATTGACACTACAGCATTAGTAAATGCCCCTATAAATTAAATTAAATTAAATGTAAAAACATCTTCACGGCGACCGAAGCCAGATTCTTGCCAAACGCTTCAACAAAACCGACCGCATGGCTCCAAACTCCGGCCAAACGCAGACTTCACTAGACCTCACCGTAGGTGCCACCATAGCCTCGTTTGCATATCTTGTTACAAGAGTTGCCACCATCAGAACTTAATTTTACATTTTTCCGCATCACACGAATGGCTCATTTGACGTAGGGTATGATTTTTGGAGTCGATTGATCGTAGAGGTTAGTGACAGATGCAAGATAATGTCGTGTCTCGAGTGTGCACAGATTCTATCTGCAGTTGATACCCTGTAAACAAGAAGTTGAAGTAGACACCTTTATTGTATCCGTGTATATCGGAAACTGAAAGCTACAAGCAAGAAATCGAAACGAGAACAAACATGAGTAAAACAGAGCGAAGAATGTTACGGAAACTCTGGCGTGCGTAGTAACCCGAATTCTCGCCCCAGAAATTGTGAGAAGTATTCTTTTATATCTCTGTCTGCATCTAATGGCTACTATTGTTTGCTCATAATGACAGTGTTTGTTGGACGAAAATGTGCATTGCAGAACGCAGCAGGAAAACAGTTGGCGTGGGCGATTTCACGCTGAATTCTATCAACCGTACAATCTCTCTAATTACACACTTGCGATTTCTGTGCTTGACAACGCCATATCAGCTGAGGTCCCGATTTCCGATGACTGTATTAAATGAGAGGTTTCCGTCAGTTAGAACGCCATTCCTACACGTTGTCTGCGTGTTTTGAGATCAAGGTGATATGTGACGGATTTCGGTAATTTCGTTTGTCCTTATTTGGAGTTTAGATCCGTGTTAAATCCTACAACACTCAGTGTTAGGTTCGTGATGGACAACGCGATCGGAGCTTTATTGTCCAATCCTATTAGTTTCCTCGTGCTACACATCATTCCAACAGTACTCATTGACATCTGGTGACGAATTTCCTTGAGGAGATTTCTCCAGGTCCTTATCAGCTTCTGCCTCTTACATCCAACTGTAACTGCACGTACGATAAATAAAAAATAAAGGAAGAGAAAACTCGGAAGGCCTACAAGTAAATTGTAGGATAATATTAAAAGTCTTTACTCAGTTCAGTCTGTTGGAAAAAAGATAACGTCAATTTATGTAAGATTTGAGGTTTTTACAGCGGTGAGTATGAAGATTTCATCGCGCTGATGACGGAGGCAGTATGACCTCTGAAACGTTGGTTAACATCGACCAGACTACACAGCGCAACAACCCAGAAGACAGAAATCTTCATACTCTGATGACGGAGGCAGTATGACCTCTGAAACGTTGGTTAACATCGACCAGACTACACAGCGCAACAACCCAGAAGACAGAAATCTTCATACTCTGATGACGGAGGCAGTATGACCTCTGAAACGTTGGTTAACATCGACCAGACTACACAGCGCAACAACCCAGAAGACAGAAATCTTCATACTCTGATGACGGAGGCAGTATGACCTCTGAAACGTTGGTTAACATCGACCAGACTACACAGCGCAACAACCCAGAAGACAGAAATCTTCATACTCTGATGACGGAGGCAGTATGACCTCTGAAACGTTGGTTAACATCGACCAGACTACACAGCGCAACAACCCAGAAGACAGAAATCTTCATACTCACCGCCGTGAAAACCTCAAATCCTCTACAGACAAATTACAGAATATAATCCTAAACCCTACTACAGTCTGAGTCCAGCGGGTTTAAATATAATTTTATTTTTGTAAAGAAGGTACCTGTGAGGATGTCTGTTGTCATTCTTCATGATTTATACTCCTAGCTGCGTGCACTGGTACACTACTAAAGCCTCAAAGTACGTCATTGCATCCAATTACGCAAGTAACAAACTAGGTCAGGGTGGTCCAATGTTTTTCTCCCTCGGACTAACAGCACCTCCTGGCACTGATTTTGGAAAATGCTAGCCAGTGTTCGTTATCATTAACAACACAGCGACAAATTGCTATAGAGTTACTTAATATTTTAAATTTAGTATTTCGACATATTTTATCTGACGTAAGTTTTATTTGGAAAAAGTACTTTTTACGGCAGGGTTTTAAAAGTCAGTAATATGCATGACGCTTGTACGATAGAATCACAATTATTCTTTTTCAGATTCGTCTTGGTAAATAAAATAGATGTTCTCGTAGAAACCATTAAGAAATTAACAAATAATTTCGCGGGCCTGGTTGTAAATGATCTCGGGCCGGATGTGATCCGCGGGTCGTCAGTTTTACCACGCTGAACTAGGTGACTAATGAATTGCCTGATTGACTTGGATCCGTGGTTATTGGCCTTTTTTGGTTCACTTACTGATCGGATAGGATTTTAAAATCGAACAGACGTTATTATCACCTGAACTGAATTTTCGCAATACAAAATAATACCCAAGAGCTTATTATTAAAGTTGTCGGAAATCTCGCATGAGGTCAGGTCGGTCGGTATAAAACAGAAGGACATATAATCGTAAGTGACTCTGTGCTAAAGGAT
>NW_019059767.1:1009252-1021710 GCF_000696155.1 Zootermopsis nevadensis | reverse complement strand
TAAAAGGAAAGGAGAAAGTAGCTTGTAAAATGACAGATTGTCCAGCCGTGGTAAAGTAAGCACGCATATAAAGTAGGCGAAGTAGAATTTACAGACCAGCAGACCAATGGTTGGGAAACACTAGACTGCTCAGTTGGTTGACAGTCGCAATGACTAGCTAATTGAGAAGGTGACTGAATGACCAACAGATTCAGTGATTCATTGATAGTTTTTTTCATTTTATTAGAAAGTTCGCCTTGGTTTTAAAACCTGAATATTTATCATCGTAATCACAAAAAACAAAACATCCATTGAAATGTGTTTTAAACTAGTTCAAGTTCTTAATTCAACAGCTTTTTTTTCTTACTTTAATAGTGTTCTTCCATCTATGTCTACGCCTGCTTTGTGATATCTTCTCACGAGCTTTCTAAACCTACGTGATTAAGCTGTGTTTGGGGAATGTGAAGTCTCAAATGTTATTATTTATTTTTCTGAAAACATCTTTTAAAAGTATTGCATACCACAAAATATGTTAGCAGCTTGGTTGATTTCTCTGTCTGCATAACATAATACAACGTACCTGTATTAATTAAAAGAAAACCTCTCTCACCCGTTCACAAATTACATCTTAGATTCATTTCGTAGGTCCTTTTGCGTTTAAGCTTCGAATTTATTCAGTTTCGAAAAACATAATCTGAATCATTCCCCCCCATGTGCCCCCCCCCTCCCGAAGTGCCCAAAACCATTCTTTGTTTTTAAATAAACGAGTGCAGTTCTCGGGATTGCCCTGATGACGGACAGGCAAGCAGGTGCCTGTGGCGCCGTGCTAACCTGTGATGACATTTCTCCTAAAATTCCTCAGATTCTGTTCCCGTGGTAATTACCAGAGCAGTTAAATAAATGACTAATAATTGTTTCATCCTATTTTAAATTCCTTGCTGCAAGGTTCATTAAATGTCTGTCTGGTTCATACAGACACTGGCAACAAGTTGGTAATGCAAAGGTATGGATGTACAATTCGTTAAATATGTCAAGTCTCAACGTTTATCATGCTAAAATCTGTTATAACCTTTAAACGGTGTTCCTACGACTCTGAATGTTTTGGGTTTACATTACGATAACGCAAAGGATCCAACGTCGTCCAATCAGACGAAGGCAGGAAAAAATGTATTTCTCCCATTTATAATTATAGGACATATTTCTGTTTATTTCATTAGACTTTTAAAAGATCGTGTAATAATCTAAGTATATTTATGACGTTGGTTGGTCGTTTTGTTTCAGGCAATAAAATTATCCATTTCATTTTTATTTTTATTTTGTCGGACGTTCGTGAACGTAACCCCTCAATTAAGACATCGCGCTTATGGGAAATAGCGACTCGATTTACGAACTGTCTCCAGGAACGTAAGTATTCGAAAAAGCGAAGACTGTCTTTGTGTTTCTAATTGCATCTGTCGGTAGGATTGGCAAGTAAGGAATCTGCTTGATATTCCAGCGGCAAACTCTCGTGGATAGAATTGTGACATTCTAAGATCGACCTTTAATTCAACTGTCATTGTTAGTTTTCAGCACGACTTCGTATGCCTTGTTAGCCACGATATTTACGTGCTTATAACGTTTACAATGGCCGAGGGAAGAGTCACGAATTTTGACTGACCATTTTGGTTCACACTCCCTCTTACGGATTACGCACCGCACGAAAACGTGCTAAAATGGCGGAGGTATGTGCGACAATGTCCTTGCTATTGGTCGGTTTGTTCCTAACAAGGAAACATGACCTCTGACGAGAACTGATGGTGCAAGTCTTTGTGACTAATCGCCTGATGCATTATAGCCCCTGTAGGTGGTTCTTTGGTTGCTAGAAAATTTCCCGTCAAAATGATGAGAAATCTAAAGTAGTACTTAAACACATCTAAGTGTAATAAAGCAGAATATAGAAATTAAAATTAAGTAATGATCTGTAACAAACATTTATATCATTATTTATTTTTAGTTAATTAAATCATATAATACCATTTTGTGTAATGCAGTCTCGAATATGATCTTATATCGAGGTTATAATAACTGTACGTAATTAGTAGGCCTCCCTTAACAGCATTACCATGACAGCGTTTGTTTATCTCATTACAACGGAATAACAGCACAAATGTTATCTCATAAGACATAAAATCCCTTAACACCAGTAAATGATGACCAACCAACACTGTTTAATGCATTGACACTACACGGATTGCTGACCTTACGGACGTCTAATGATATGCGCTGATGATGTTCATGTTTAATGAATTGGGAGAGGTGTGGGAAGAATCGGTCGTGACCTATTTGAAACCAGACTTACCAGAAGGACTGAAGTGAAAACGCGAAAACGTAGATCACTACAGCCTGTTCTCTGTCGAGATTTGAACTGCGAACCCCCCAAACGCGTGTTAAAGGTTCATCCATGGCGCGCCTTTACAATTGAAGCAGCAAGCACAATGTCAGTTTTTACCACATTAGACGGCTCAACGTCCCACAAAAGTCTCTTCGCGTGGTAATGACGACAAATCATTTACTACCGGCTGTTTGTGGCAGATTCATGGTCCAACAGTAAATTTCATGAAAGTGTTATTGAATGTGCATAGATTTATTATCCAGTGTAAACACATTTAAATGAAAACCTTGGGAGACAGCATTAAGAGAAATATCTTCTTTGTACCATCTTCCATCCAACCTTGTATCTCGGCCCACACAATAAGTTGCTGATGCCACCTGCAAGACCACTTCGGGTTCTGCACAAAAAGCTTCTGGAATTTCCGCACTCCACTTTATCAGTGTTTCGGCTCCACTGCTGGTTGAAGGCCTCTGATGGAAGCATGAGATTTATTTGCACGTCAGCACATCATTTGGAATGGTTCCGTATGAATTTGTTCAAAACTCCTAAAGAAATTTAATGTTGGGAATTGAAAAATATGAACGCCAGACAGACATTTGCGATGTCTGATTTTAGGTTCCTCACTGCGGTGAATATTTCGTGTTGCCTCCGTCATCAGGGCGATGAATTGCCCTGATGACGGAGGCAGTATGACCTCTGAAACGTTGGTTAACATCGACCAGACTACACAGCGCAACAACCCAGAAGACAGAAATCTTTATACTCTGATGACGGAGGCAGTATGACCTCTGAAACGTTGGTTAACATCGACCAGACTACACAGCGCAACAACCCAGAAGACAGAAATCTTTATACTCTGATGACGGAGGCAGTATGACCTCTGAAACGTTGGTTAACATCGACCAGACTACACAGCGCAACAACCCAGAAGACAGAAATCTTTATACTCTGATGACGGAGGCAGTATGACCTCTGAAACGTTGGTTAACATCGACCAGACTACACAGCGCAACAACCCAGAAGACAGAAATCTTCAGACTGCTTGATGTTTAGAGTATTGAGAACGAAACAGCTAATTTTTTGGTGCAGAAATCGTAATCAGACGTATCTTTCTTTTATCCATGGGAAAAGAGTTGCTGTTGCGTAGTTTATGAGACGGGAAGCCCCAAATCTGTCGACGTTATGGTTAGAATTTACTTTTTGTATTACACGAAATCAAATCCCGAATGGACAGTCGTCCGTCTTGTCATGTTACTTATCTGAATTCTTAAACGTGCTTTAGTGTTAATTGTTTGTGTAAATTTTTAATTGTGGTCGTATCGTTTTCACTTGAACGTTTCTGTAACTGGAAATTATAGTTTTAAAATTGGTAGCCGAAGTAAGTCAAATATGTGCCAGCAGGATTAAATTTTAACTAGTACGACTTATATACATATATATACATTTTAACCTTGGACGATGGACAAAGTCCAAAAATCGAATGAACCCGACTGTATCGCACCATCGTCAGAAACCTACAGAATCCAATATTACAACTTCATTTTCAGAATGATTTGTTTCTACGTAGAAGCTGGAAGAAAATGTAATTAAGCAAGGGAACTGCTACATGTAACATTTTACCACTCAGTTCCAGTGGTTCATATGAAACGTTATTCAAAATTGCGAGACCCTGGAACTCCAAATAACACAGAACTCGCACTGCACCTCCATTTCTGTTGCTGTTTAACGATGCTTCTCAATCAACACGTTACGTAGCGTTCAATGGTAGGAATGCATGTAGAAGAAACCTGTTTTGATATCTCGAAAGATATCGTAGAATTTGACTTGATGAAATGAGGAAAACCGCGAGAAACTTCAGTCATTAGATCCGATCTTCGGGTCGGGGATTCTAACGCGGGACTCTGGAATACGAAGCAACGTCCATTTCAGAATGAGAGAAAGGGTTGTAGTTTTATTACCGCAGAACTGCACGATCCTTCGTTCCTTCTGCGACTGAGATGCTGCTAGTTGGACGATCCTACCTGACAGGATCAAAAAGACGTAAGAAAGAATTATTTAAACAAATATCTGGCCGTGCCACATTCTCTGAGGTAACTGACTCGATCAAACACGTTTTGTAAAAAAATAAAATAAAAATAAACAGAACAAACGCTAAGAGCGGCAACTACTATTGTGACATAAGTTGTGAGTATAACAACATATCCTTGTGAAGAAAAGAAGACAATGAGCCAGACTGTATCCTTTATGAGCGCAGATTTCGACCGAAGGTTTCACATAATGGCGGAACGCTGTAATCTGTTTAAGGACAAGAACTCTAGTATGTCAGTTTTATGGGAAAAGAATCTAAGAACACAGGAAAAACCTGATCTCTTTTATAAAACGATGGAAACAAGAATTCATGGAGGTATGTTGATGTAAGTTTGTGTTTAGAAATTCTATTGCCATTTGCAGGAACAAGTTTACTAAGCAATTTTGTTTAGACCTAAGTAAAGACTGGCTGATGTCCTTACACATTGTATTTAAATTACGACATGACAGTTGTATCTTTGCTTTATTAATAGTAGGAGAAGTATTTGTTAACTAAACTTGTCACCCTCTGGTGAACCGTGTTCTTGTTGGTTGTGACACCATATAAGCCTTGCAGTCTTGTGGCTGGTTACCAAATTTTCGGGGGAACGTATCTGCTCCATCTTCAAGGTTCTTCATGAATAATGATTAGCATTTTCCTTGTGTCTGAGGGGATATCGATTCAATTTTCTGACGAATGTCACCACAGATTCCTTCAGCAGCCTTTCCAGTTTATTATTCACTGTCATCCTCCTATTCGACACTATTTCGTCTGAGATACTATAAATTAATAAGAATGAATGTCTTTGGTTCCCAGAAATAAACTCTAGGCGGAAATAAGTCTTAGCCTAATCTTTTTCTGTTACAAAGAAAGGCAAGCCTGTATCATGTACGTGTGTATATCACTCGTAGTAACATTTTAATCAACAGACGGATTTACATAGTACTTGGTATGACCAACGTACTACTGGAGGTCACGACGTCTTCGTAATTATCTATTTCCTGTCATCAGTAGCACCAACAAGTGAGCCGTCCTCATTTCTGACATTCTCACGAAGTTATATTGTACGCAGGGCTGTGGAGTCGGTTTCTAAGTCGGAATCGGTTCACGCTTAACGACGCTTTGAGCCACATGGTGTGGGAATAAAGCTTTGTAACTTTGGCTCCGGTACCTTAAGAATACAAACTGTCTACAAATCAACCGATTAGACGTGTATTTAAATATAGGTTATAAGTCTAAAAAGTAGGCTGATGATTCACGTGGTGGTGATGAAATCTCTTATGGTGCCATTTACCATTTTTTAGTAGGTTTACCCTTATTAATACATATTGAGCTTTTATGAAGGAGTCGGAGATATTAGTATCGACTCCACAACCCTGATTGTACGACAAGGAACTTCCCACATTTTTAATAAACGAGATATGATATTTGTACTTTAATTTATTATCTCAAAAGCGTTTTTATTTTATTATTTAGAGCGATTTTTTTTATAGAAGTTTATCGCCTTCTATTGAATATACGTTGCTGAAATGTAGTTTGGTAATAGGCATTCCAGGAATATTGAACTTTTAAGGTAAACCTTTTTTAGACAATAAAAACAACTTTTCGGCCACACGAAATTTACAGAGTGTTCCAAAAAATGTATACACACAAGGTTAATATTCCTTATTATAATATGTATACATATTTTTGGAATGTGCTGTATGTTTAGCTGTCCGTTTTCTGGAGATAACCAAAGCAGCTAGTGTCTGACATTTTGTATGGAGTTAGGTCGTAAATATACGTACACACCGATTATTTAAAATCTATAATTGTATTGTAACCAAAAATTGCTGACGACACAATACATGATAAAAAATTTAAAGTAGCTTAAATCTGTGCTAGTGGAAATTATGCATACTGATAGATCGGTTAATTGTATAATTGTTACTCTGTAGTTGTTGATAGCCTCATTATAGACGGATGTATCTTAAGCAAAGGGCGTCATAGGTTAATCCCAGAACTTTTTGGTTATGTTACCAGTTTTGTAAACAGAACTTAGATGTTTTTGACTTCGTTGACAAAATAAAGACAAACCCATGTAAAGTGATTGTGACGAGACACAACCTCGTGGCAGTCGGCTGCTTCGATAAAAAACTCGGATCGTATGCGCCTATAACAAAGAACAGGCTGTTTGTTGCTGGTGGAATTAATTATATTATCCTCGCCTTATGAAGGCGCGCCTGGGCGTACAAAGACCTTGTCCAGTGCACGTGCTGGAGGGTTGGCGACATTAATAAAACATTTAACGTAAGCTTTAATTTTATGGGAGGGATGTGCCGTGTTCCATTCCTCTACCTAACTCCATGTCCGGAATACACATTTGATTTTAACCTACTTTTATTTAAAAGGAAAGGTAGGCTTATGCTATCATGTGCGTCTGGTCCTACGAATAATTAATTAATCGACGGATTTTAACGAACATCATGATTACTAGATTTCAACCCATCTCATCACCTTTTATTTTCCAAACATCATTAATAACTAACATGGAAACCATGCGAACTTCTAAAGTGAAACGACATTAGCGTCACTTGATATAGCGTCATGAAATATATATACACATATTTTTAATATAATAGCCAATGTCAGTCAGCCTTGACTGTTCGAGTGCTCTGTTCGTGCGATGTGGAACAAATTTAAATGAACTTCTGACGGTATCGACTCTGTTAGCAAGAAATTCAAACGAGGTGGTGCATGTGATGGGGGTCTGGCGGAGTCTGCGTTTGGCGGGAGTTTGGAGTCAGGCGTGTTGATGCGTTTGGCAGACTTCATTCGCCGAAAAGATATTTTCACTTTTAAATTTAGTTAAGAGAATTTATGGCTTTTATACTTTGAATGGGATTTTCACTAAATTATATTACCGTTCAACACAAAAAGTTAATTCCCGTAAGTTTTATCGTGTAATATTACGCTGTTTGTCTTATAATAGACCTCCGGAAAATATGTATCGTTTCTTGCATTCAATTTTTGTAGGATGAAAGATACATGGTGATCGTGCGAAATTTGTATTCAGCTGATGATGAATTGCGAGAATATAAAATATTAATGTATAAATATGTCATAACATGTCTAGAATTTTTTTATGACTTTATGCTTTTAACAATTATAAAAAGGTGATGGTAATACGCTTGAAGATTACGGTTAACAAATGTGATGTGGGCGGATGGAAATGACACGCTGTAAATGAATAACCAAATTACATAGCTCCTAATGTGGAGCTGTTTCAAGACTCTTCATATAGAATGAGGCCTTTGAATGGAAGTGGCCGTCATGACTTACTCCCAGAACATTTTATCCTTTGATATATTTACTCGCAGGCAGTTTCATGACACTTTAAAGTGGTAACAAATGATAACTTGTGCTATACCTGTGTGTGCAAGTGAGGTGGAGCTGCTACAAACCCACGCCTCAACTCTTGCAAAGAATCAAGAAGAATGTGGCAAAGATATAATCGTTTCTGTCAGCACTGTCCTCGTATTACTTTAATACATTAGATTTATACGCGCGTTTATACCGATTAAAATTGAGCTCCACATGACAGAGTCCACCTTGAGAAGTTGATAGTCGCCTCAGCTAGTCAAGACATCCCCCGTCTTTTGTGGAGCCAGTAGGTTCACCACCGTGTTTACAAAAGCCCAACGTTGGTGTCTGTTCTGAGCCAAATGAATGCTTCAGTGTCCTCAGTTTTCGTTGTAACATTATATTTCCGTCTACGGCAGTGTCCTCCTATTGGTCTCTTTACCTCAAGAGTTTACAATGAAAATTATGCACGAATTTCTTATATTCCCGTGCGTGCTAAACGCATATTATCCTCCTTCATTTGTCTATGGTAATAATATCTGGCGAATAGCACAAAATACGAAGCTTCTTTTTTTTAAACTTTCACCCGCTTAGGTAAAATTCTCAGTCTTTGTTCTTCCGTTCAGAGACCAAGTTTGAAACCCACGCAAACGACGGGTTAAATCTTGTGTCTACACTTGTGCATTTTAACTTTTATAGTTTTTACATGACAGTCGGGAAAACAAAAGATTTTGAACTGCATGGTAGCAAGCATTTCCTGAATTTAATATTCCTCCCAGTTTATTCGTGAGTGTAATTTTGATTTATCATCGTCTTTCCAGCCTCTGTGTGGCCACTGTTTAAAATTCAGATTCTAATTCGAGAGAGTGGTCCATTTAGTTATTTAGTTAGTTAATTAGTGACGCAGGAATAGCGTTTAACCTTGTTTTCATAAACAGGCTGTTAATATTCGTCCGCTAGTATGGGAGTGGGTCGTGTAAATTATTGAAACAAGTATTGTGGAGTCAGATTGCCCTTTGAGCCATGATAATTAAGAACAGTTGTGAATTGAAATACATGGGCACGTTTGTATTATTGTTTCGTCATTTAAATACAAGACAGCCATGTGAAGTAAGTTTAATTTAATTTGATTTAATTTACCACTTCCTTTAACTGGTTTTTACAAGGTTTTCAACAAGAACTTGCTTTATTTACAGAAATTTACAGTCTAGTTCTATCTGCTAGGTGCTATAAACGAGAAGTGGGAAAAGTTTAAACATGAAACAGTGCAAACAGAGTTTCTGCCTTAGCACTCTTCAATCATCATGCTTTAACGTGTCACGATGTGTATCAGTATTACAAAAATCCAGTTTTATTCTTGTTCTTTTATGTTCGTCTGTTCTCACAGAGATCTAAAGTTTGTTAGTGATCGCTGTGTGGCAAATATGCTCCTCTTTACAAGCGCTGCTACAGTTAGGCAGCCTTTAGCTGTTATTCTAGTAATGGTAACCGAAACTTTGAAATAAATTAGTACGTAGTGGGGATGATATTTTTTTATTATTCTCAAATTGAAGGAGATTGAAAATAAATACGGAAGAAATGAGGAAAGGAGTTAAAGATAAAGGATTAAATTAAGGGAAGAAAGTATGTGGGAAATGAAGATACGAAACGTCATTCCACGTTGAGTTTCAGCGAGCATTTTCCACTAGTTTTATAATTATCTTGCAGGATTGCACAGGAAGATTATTTTTCCAGATTGCAGCCTTTATCGATTGAGTACAGTGTCTCTTCCGTCTGGAGTAAGGTGGCCAGAGCGTGAATCTAACCACTTAATGTTAGGAGTACTTTGAGCCTTTGTGGTGATCTCCTTAAACACGGGCAATTGTTCGTTTCTGACGAATGTTGAATCTTCATACTGTGCTCCATCTTTTGTCCATTTAATCGATTATCTGGTCTCTGAGATCCAAACCCCAATCACATTCTGTGTTCACTGGTTCATAGATCCACAGTTATGAGGTGTTTAATTTTCAAGTGTCTTCAGGAAAACGCTGTTTCATGTCGTCCCAGAAATTTCAGGGGGATTTGAACTCTGCAGCGGACAACTTTGTCTGTCTCGTAACTTCCTGGAAGCATAAGTTTTGTGTTTCCTGTTTAACACTGGGTGAACGAACTTTCAAATTTAAAGAAAAATTATAACTCTAGAAGTCTGAACAAAGAATAAGGTACATAGCCAAGACCAGTTACCAATAGCGTCTGTCGTCGAAAGAAAACAAAGCTTAAGGCATTGTGCAGGTCAAGTTTGGGGTCGTCAGTTCACGAATCCGTACATGGTCAGGCTTCGGAGGTCTTTTGGTCTTGAACCGAAGACCTCTGATGGACTTTGCGTGTCGCATGCTGAGTGTCCTTGAGTCCGTTGTATTTGTTTTGGTGAAGTGCTTTAAGAGGAAATACCTATGGTACACACGCATAACCTCACATTCCAACCTACAGCTTTACAAATTAGGAAGAGTTGAAGTGGAGGTATCAGGAAATGCGCGTGCTGACAAAAAAGTGGACGTTTGTATTTACACAGATCTTATAGGCGTATATACTGTGATTTACATTACGAAATTTTGGTCTGTTAAACCTTCAGATTCTTATACTCAGAGATGCAAGGTAAGGAAATTCACTGAAATTTTTTTTTGGGACAGAATAAACTGGAAGGAGGAAATAGGGACATAGATGATTATCATATTAACAGGTTGGCAAGACTGTTTTTATATATTACCTGTATGCATTAATTTACTCTAAATATTTATGGGCCCGGATGGTTTATTACCGTGCTCGCAGAAACCCGCCACTGGCCCCTATCATAAGCCAGATAAGTCCAGTCCACACCCTCCTAACCAATTTTTCGTTCTATCTTAATAAACGAACAGAATTGTTTTGCAATATAATAATAAGATACCGCCACGGTGGTCTAGCGGTTAGAACGCTGGCCTTGTAATCCTGGGGTCTCGGGTTCGATTCCCGGCGATGCCCGAATTTATAACTTGTGTTGGGCAAGGCCATGGTCTAGGCAAGACAGAGTTTTCCTCCGGGGCTTCCCCGGTTTCTCCATGGCATCCCAACAATTACTCCATTCACACACAGAAGAAGGCAATGGCAAACCACTTCTGGATCATCTGCCAAGAACGTATATGAACTGATCCCAGTCCGAGAAAAGGATGGAAGGATCCTGTTCATATGGACCTGTCCTCAGACAGAACACTAAATAATAATAAGATGAGGTGGTCTAGCGGATAGAACGCTGGCCTTGTAATCCTGGGGTCTCGGGTTCGAATTTATAACTTGTGTTGGGCAAGGCCGTGGTCTAGGCAACCCGGAGTTTTCCTCCGTGGCATCCCAACAATTACTCCATTCACACACAGAAGAAGGCAATGGCAAACCACTTCTGGATCATCTGCCAAGAACGTATATGAACAGGTCCCAGTCCGAGAAGAGAAAAGGATGGAAGGATCCTGTTCATATGGACCTGTCGTCAGACAGAACACTAAATAAATAAAAATAAATAATAATAAGAGTGAATTACGTAATCACGACCTTCGTAATTTTATGACTCTAAATGCGAGGCACATCATCCCAAGTCTGTCTGGCCACTTCATGATGTCTCGGTTACCTCCTGACATTATCTCATCTTTAAACACCGTCCTTGTGGATAGTGCGGAAAAAATTAGAGACGTGAACAAAGGAAACTGAGTAGCCCTGTTCCATTGCATTGTCTGTTCTAATGCCACGGTTTGAACAAAAGTAGGAATCTTCCTGACAGATTTAGCGAAAGAAAAGGACGAGGCAGACCTCCGTATATCAGAAACATTTGTTTATCTCAAGCTGAGATAACTCACACTAGAACCGTGTCTTACCTGAAGGTTGCTTCAGTCGTAGCACAGACGCAAGGCAATTGTTTTAGAAATTCCCTTAAACTTTGATCTCTCTCTCTCTCTTCCTCATACTCGATGTAATTGTTTTACGACACAGACTCTTTATTCTGTTACAACATGTGTGAACATAAAATAAAGTATTCTGTTCAGTGTCTTGCTTCATATTTGTTTGTATTTCTGGTTTGTATTTGAGGCTCTCACGGCTGTCAGGATGTTGTAGTTGGTCTTCTGGCTTGTAACGCCGTGAAGATTGGGACAGCATTCTCCTCCGAAACGTTGGTATATACCTACAAGAGAGTTACAACCCAGAACGCTTTACTTTTTGATAGTTATTCACGTATTATATTGTTTGTGGCTTAATTATTTATGACAGTAGTTCAAACTATATCGAATTATACGTTGATGGAAGCAGCAAGTATCTCTGAAACGTCTGTCAGTATCACACTACACGGTGCAACATCCCAGACGACTGCAGACTTTACACTCGTCGCCGAAGAACTGCAAATAATGCATTTAAATGATATAAAAGGAAGCGGTGGTGGTTTAATTTAAGGTATTCCTGGTATTTGGCTGAAGGGACTGAGGAAAATCGGAAAAATCCATCAGAATAGCCTGTCCGAAATCCATTTAGTACCATGTGAAATGAAACATGAGAACAGATGGGCGGACTGACAGTCCTTACCTCTGTATTATGTGTTTATTTTATTAAATTCGTGCAAGGGGCATGTGACAGACTGTGGGGTGTTTGTGGAAGTATTTGGTGAAGCAAGGTTGTGGGCGTATGGCAGGAATGGAACAC
>NW_019059767.1:971204-994065 GCF_000696155.1 Zootermopsis nevadensis | reverse complement strand
GCTCATCCAAGCGTACTTTCCTGTGCAGTGAATTGACACTATGAGAAATGTAGTGTAACAAGATGTGACAGCAGATTATACAAGCCAAAATAGTCTTGAGTGTATGTAAACACTGGCAGATCTTTCATGATATCTGTGAAGGTATTTATTTAATAACACCAGATTATAAGGAAATCAATCGGAGATGTCTTCTGAGATTTCGACAAGAAGTGTCAGGAGCAACAACAGCAGTTCTTCTGCCGGCGGCAGACTTCAGTCGCTGTTGCCATCGAACCAACACTCGTCAGTACAGTTGTCAGTAAAGTATTCGTCCAGCCTGGAACATGCCTCTCACCAGAAAGAGAATGGCGTGAGGAGATCTGCCACGTCGTCATCTCTGGAGCGACTGACACCTCGTCAGTTCTTGGACAAGTACTCCTTGCCGAGGGTTGTGAGGGTAGTGACTCCCAGTGGCGATGGCGGGGACGGCGAGGCTGATGGGGAGCAGAGGAGGATGCTTTTGGGACCACTAGCAGAACCACTGCTTCTGTTCCGCCAGTACAAGAGCACCAAGGTCCAGGCCAGAAGTCTGCAGACTGCCAAGTTGTGGAAAACCGTCGGTCCTTCTTTAGTCATACCAGACTCCTATCAGGGTGAGTACATCTGTAGGCACTGAACGGGCTGTTTAGCGTTGTTGAAGTTCTGCCAAGGACAGAAAACCCTTCGTTATCGCAGACAGCGTTCCTGTTGTTTCGCAAGTCAGTAGTACACTGACTACTTTTCGTTACTTATTTGTTTTTACGATGAAATCAGTGACAATTTCTGCTCAGTTGTTTAGGAAAGGTAAGAGGTCGAGAGTGGTCACGGCTCTGGAAACGAGATTAAAAATTATTGCTGATTGTGAAGCTGGAAAACGAGAGGTGAATATCGGACGTGAAATGAAGGTTAGAATCCAAACTCCAAATTCCGTTTCAAGACGACGGATGATTCACAGCCCTCAGATTTTGCACTCTAAGTTTCTTCAGTAGCATTATTAAAATATTAAACATTTTCTTAACATTTAATTCAAAACATATTTTTGTGTATATGATATTAATCTATTTAATGAATTACTGTTAAAACAGTCTCTCTCAAACACCTGCATGGCGTGTAGTGGGACAGCTTTTTTTTAATTTTTAATTATCTGTTATACACTGACGCTAAAGAATACAGGATTTTTCTTTCATATGTACTCGTGAATAATTTTTATTTGAGTGATTAAGTGTTATTTGTGTTAGAATAGTGTCTAGTAGCGGGCTGGACGACGGGGGTTCGATTCCCGGCAGGGCAGAAATTTTTTCTTAAACACGTCTCTGAGGCCCTCTCATGCTAATTCTTGCATTTTTCCATTAAGACCGCCGACTTGTCTGGAAGACTGTAGGAGGATTAAATAGCTCTTCTAAAGAATTATTCAAGCACGGTAATTTTACATAACATTACATTGTATTCTTTCTATTGAATACATGGCCTATTGGTGAACTGCGCCAACTTTTACTAACATACATACAATAGTACCACATCGAGAAGAGAACAATCAGACATGACTTGGCTACATATTTTATTAGCGTTCAGCAAAGGTTGTGAAACGTTCCAAGCACCAAATAATGATCTCACACGAGTATTACCTCAGACAGTGAAAAGTATCTAAGAAACCCGATGCGTCATTGTTTGCCGATGCCTGCGTTTTTCAACTGAAGTTTCTCTGACCTCGAGGGTCATGGAAGCGTCGTTCTTTAAGAGCGCATACAAAGCCTCGCAATGAACGCAAATTTGTACGGTTCCCTGAAAGATAATGCGCTGTTTCTAACCGTTGCTTTTAGTAACAATTAGTGTTATAAACACGAATGAAACACGAAGAACAAGAGAAATTGTGAAGAGTTGGCTTTTGTTATTGATGAAGTTCAGTTGAGCCCCATTCTTCGTTCTTAACGCGTCTGATCTGTGTTTTGATTCGTGGCGCACCCAACTGAGAACATCTGGAGTTATAGTCAATTGTATTTTGGTATGCGCGTTTATCTGTAAGGTACCGGAGACTTTTACCCCGGAGGAAATTTGAAATGATAGAAGACCTTCCCTTTTGAAACGATTTATTACAGAATAGAAGAGATAATGAAGTTAATTGCTAAATGCAATTGCACCGTGGAAAATTTAATACATACACATTTTTTAAAAAAAAGCACATACACGCGCAGTGACAAACGAAAATAATTATTTGTCGTAGCTGTGTTATAGCTCAGGCGGTTAGTCGCCGGCATCTCACTGCAGAGGTTTAGGTTCGCACCCACAGCAGTCCATGTGGGATTTGTGTTGGACAGGGTGGTACTCCGATAGTTTTTTTTTCTCGAGTTCTTCGGATTTCCCCTATCAATATTATTTCACAATTTTTTTGTTATTCAGTCCGTACAGTCTGTTAAAAATCTCATGTCCTGGCTTTCTTCCAAACGGCTGGTATGAAAATACAGCGCTACCACGATTTATTTTGTGCATTAACCGACTAACAGCCAGTTGCTGGTTTCGTTCTGTACAGCCTTTGTAAAAAAAAAACATTATAAAGAACTTGGTTAGTGCCTGCCAATCCGTCCGTATATATAAACTCGATAATAGCTAGACGGCTTTTGATGACTTGGCAACAAATTGTCTCTGAAACGTCGGTAAACTGCTACCAGACTAGAGAGCGCAACAATCCGGAAGACATCCATCAACATATTCACCGCCGTGATTTTTCGATTAAGGAACACCGACGTCAGTGAGATGTGCAAAGTTGCAAGGAACAACTTTCACTCCGTGAATTCTAGTGTAATCGCGGTGATACCCGAGTTCCCGAGGGACCTACTAGGTTTGTGATGGCCGTCGCGAGCCTCTGAGTTTGTGCTGTCCGGTCACTTTTACCCGACCCCTACGCAGAAAACATTCCTGTCCGAGATACATCATTGCGACTTCACAGTTAACTGGTCAATCAACTTGTTGAAAGGTAATGACTTAATAATGAGAATTCAGGCCCTTAACCCTCCCACATTTCTTTCATTCTCTTTCCATTACCAAGGTTATCGCATCGCATTGCATTACATGAATACTGATGTTTTAATGTTTTTCGACTTAATCACAAAGCCGGTTATCCACATGGGAAAAGCAAAGATTAGTACACACCTGTCCGGTTTATGCCAATGTTTCACAGACGTTTTTGACAGCGGTTACCATGAAATATAGTCCTACCGACGCAGTCCCGTGATGAAAAAAGGGCTGGAAGGAGTGAATCTTTCGAAAATTCATTCGGTATTATGTGGGAAATAGGTAGGAGCTTCCCTTCTGCACTGGAAGTGTTAGAATTGATTTGCATCTCTGACAGAGTCATATCTTTGTGAATGGAAGCTCTACCACGCTCGCGTTGTGGTCAGTGACCACAACGCGAGGCGTATGCAACAGCATAGCATTCTTTGCGTGTTTCCCCCCCCACTACATTCAGCCCTAATATCTTATCAGCACTGAACCCACGACTACTGCATTGCATTGTCAAAAATTGTATTGACTAGTCCATCAGCAATAGGCGTACAGAGACATAAATTTTCGCTTGTAGGCCTTGTTGTTACGTAATTAACTCCATGGAATAGAGCCCCGCTTGAAAAAGTGATGATCCATTTTAATATTATACTCGAATCTATGTCTTAACTCTTTCTGGTTTCTCGTTCGTTCTGGTTTTTCGACCGATTTATCGCATCTCCTATGCGTCCTAAATGCCCCGTCTATCTCATCCTCCATGACATTCTAATAATATTTTCGGAAGAATGCAAATGATAAAGCTGATTACAGAAAAACCCTCCTCAAATGCGGATTCTATTATGCGCGTGAAGAAATGCGAACGGTAATTTTCCAAACGCTGAAATTTAGTTTATTACATAGATACTTTTGATTTCTATTTACTACTCAAACAAATGACTGTTCAGTCATCTACACGTACCTACTTGTCATAGCCTGCCATTTGCTTACCGATGTTTTAAACGTGCCCTAATGATGGAAGCAGTAATCACCTTTGAAACATCTCCATATTCACCGCCGTGAAAACTTGAAATCTCAGTATCACAAGTTTGATTTTCGTTCTGTATTCACGAGCTCGGAGATTATTGGACACAAAAATGTCCTCCTTACCCTTACGTGTACATAAAACAAGAGACAGTATAAGGATTGCGACTTTTTTTTTCAAATCCTTCGAAGAAAATAAACAAATGAGCTTATCGTAACTAATAACAAATTAGTAATGAGTAATTTTAGGGGTTTGGTTACAATTGGTCTCGGGTTGGCTGTGGTTCGCGGTCCGCCAGTTTTACCACGCTGACGCAACCGGCTGGTACATCTAGAAAATAACTTAGAAAAAAAAAACGGATGAGACTATTTCGGAAATTGAACTGGGACCGTTCGTGCGAATGCAGCTTAAAGCTTCGAGCTGTGACCCTTCGACCCCCAGCATGCTGAAGGTGACAACAAAGCTTTACCGTTACTGTAATCAGGAGCTGTTCACGGACACCACCGGGTTCAATACCCGGAACTAATCTATTGTTTGATCCACAACTTTACTTCTTATAGCCGCAGTAGCTAAGAAATGCATTCCAGGGACATTTTGAAAAACAAATTTAAAAGACTACATTTTGATACACAGTCACAGATGCATCTATTTTCAGGGGCGTTCACAACCCACTGATCGCCCATGAAACAATTTGACAATGGATTCAGCTCACATGCTTCATTAAATAAATGTGACTTAATTAAAATTCCAAAGTGCGTGTCTGGTGTCACGAATTTGTTTTGGTTTTGTTGGCATTTTCTCCTTAACTAAAAGATTGAGGTTACTGTTCGAAGAATTTAGTCCGTACCGCAAAGAAGACACAACACTTCACTGTTGCAATGATCAGTTGGTTAAGGATGTTTTAGGTGAATTTCGAAAGTCATTGATTTTGTTCGTACTGGTAACATTAATCTAGTTATTATTATTTAGTATTCTGTCTGACGACAGGTCCATATGAACAGGATCCTTCCATCCTTTTCTCGGACTGGGACCTGTTCATATACGTTCTTGGCATATGATCCAGAAGTGGTTTGCCATTGCCTTCTTCTGTGTGTGTGAATGGAGTAATTGTTGGGATGCCACGGAGAAACCGCGGAAGCCCCCGGAGGAAAACTCCGTGTTGCCTAGACCACGACCTTGCCCAACAGAAGTTATAAATTCGGGCACCGCCGGGAATCGAACCCGAGACCCCAGGATTACAAGGCCAGCGTTCTAATCTAGAGGCTCAAAGAATAATTTAATAAGTTCGTATACATATTTCGTAAGCCCGCAAGGGCTATTAACAATGTTAACAAGCAAAATGACTGTTGAAATTCACCTGGAAATCAAGATTCTTGAATCTGATGTTGGAAATTTAGTCACATATTTCAAATA
Organism: Zootermopsis nevadensis; assembly: GCF_000696155.1. Next base: position 988,616 of record NW_019059767.1, on the reverse strand, counting down.
TGTGTAAATAGCGTGTTCTCTTTCCCAGGTTGGTTCTCCCTTCTGACACCGCAAGGACAGTTGGTCGCACAGTGTTACTCCACTGTTCAGCAGCTAATAACATCAAAAATCACGCGATTTCTAACAAAGTTAGAGGTCGCAGCTTACAAACTCAACGACAACAGAGGTAATGACAGCTTGTTTGATATGCTACAAAATTCTAGTTGTGTCAAACGCTTCTGTGGTAAATGATAATAGTTTTTACTTGTGGGAACAAAATATAGTTCGTTATGTAAACATCTTCGGATTGAGAGCTTCATTTGTTTTGCATAATCTTAAACTAAAGTAATCGAGTGTTTTGTCTTATTAATACCAGGAGCAAAATAAGGTTCTTGTCGACACAAAACTTCTTTATAAAGTTTCGTAATAATTGTTCTGTATAATAATTTAATGACTCATTTCTCCTATTTCTTGTACGCGCAAGCTATGTATTCATCCGCAGCCCGCTCCAATTATATAGCACAGTAAAATTAAGCTGACATATTTACATTTTGGTTATATTATTCGAGGTTTCTTTCTTCTTCAGATGTAATCCACGAATCAGTAAGGAAGCGCTTGCAATACACAAAGACCATCATACCAGCTGGACACATTCTGAAACTGCTAGCGGTGTTTGAGGATGTTAGCAGTACCCAGAACAACGGTTTGAGCAACAAAAGATTATCCCTTCCTCTGATTGGACGAAGTCATAGTAACACGAGATACGCTCAGTGTCTTAACCACAAGAATCAGGTGATAAACCTAGTAGCAGTAAATATTCATTGACAGACTAGAGGGATAAAATAGATTAGTTTTTATTACGGCCAAGTAACTAATTACGTGAGATTTGAGGTTCTCACGGCTTGTAAGCAGACAACGCGTTTCATACTGCCATTGTCTTCAGGGCTGAATCTACAGTTTAATAGACAATTGAATAAAAATGTCCTTGGATATTATCCATCGTCTAGTAAATATAAAACGTAAAACGACGTTTCGGAGATGGGACTCTATCTCCGTCTTCAGGTTCCTACACAGTTGGGCCCACTAGATAGAGCTAATCCCTATCTCCAGAGATCGGGATCCCATCTCCGAAACGTCGTTTTACGTTTCATATTTACTAGACGATGGATAATATCCAAGAAATTTTTTATTCAAGGTCCGGAGATAGGGATTAGCTCTATCTAGTGGGCCCAACTGTGTAGGAACCTGAAGACGGAGATAGAGTCCCATCTCCGAAACGTCGTTTTACGTTTTATATTTACTAGACGATGGATAATATCCAAGGAAATTTTTATTCAATTGACTCTTCACCATCGTCAAGAAGTTTTAGATTTGCTACAGTTTAATAATTGATTATTTTGTAACTTCTCCGTTGTCCATCCTCTTAGATCTTTCTTGTGTTATGTTCCTATTCACATTCTCTCATGCTTTACAATTGGTTTTCCCGTTTGCTGCCGAGCTGTTAATCTCCACATCTTGGGAGATATGTAATACCGCGTCTTGTTCTTACTGCAGATGGTGTTTGTGCCACTCAGCACCACGGGGCAGTTTTTCGAGGTGTCCGTGGGTCGCGCTGGTGTCGAAGCCGCGCATGCTCCGTTGTACCTGTTGCCACAACTGCTGCGGGACAACAGACTCCCCGCGAAGGTCCATCTCGTGTCAGGGCCACAACCCGCCCCACTCCCCGTCGGCTTCACAGGTTAGCACATCTTCCTTTGCTTTCTGTTGCAACAACAAATTATGATTTTGCATCTATGATTTCGATATTCCGTTATTTTAAACATATATAATCTGTAGTGCAAAATTATGCATTCAACAGCCTCTTCCAGAGGCCGTGGTGTACATTGTGATTCTTGCTTTAACATTCGGTGGGGCAATGGACTTGAACTCGACCAAAAATGTGACGCATTGGGCTTCATCACGAACGGACGCCATCTTACTGACTCCGAGGTCCACCCCCACCTCATTTCCCCTCCATTTGCTGGGTCTATCAAACATTTGTTTTTAACGTTACAGGTAGTTTATTGTTGGAAGCCTTCCAAGAAGAAGACGTGATCTTGGCGTGCACGCTGCCCCATGATACTATCACAATCTCAAGGACCGGAAGTAACCATTTCGCCAATACCAGTTCAGTGACGTCATCTCAACCGAAATTGCTGGAGATGGATGCTGATTCCCGTTTCTTCCTTTCAAGACCGTTATTCCATCATGAGGTTGAGTCCCGTCTATTCAAATCTCCACTTCTGCAGACAGCATTAGCTTTTTGTCGCGATCGAGGCGACTTTTGGCGGCGCCAGATAAAAGTCACCCATCACATCTTCCCATCGCAAAGAGATGTGGCAGCCGAACCAGCGGGAAAGAAGTCAACGACCCAGCAACAAGCGACTCAAGAAGGCCAAGAAAAAATGAGAAAAACCAAGAACAAGTCACGACGAACGACAAAAAAATCATCATCCTTTACTTATACACCTTCTTCGTCTAGAGCAGCAAATTCAACAACACGCGACCTTTCGGTAGCATCACAATGTAATTATAGGAACGCCATCTCTCAGCAACGAACGGAATTATGTACGCAAGAAACACGTGATGCCGAAAGGGTTCTACATAGTTTTACTGCTTCCTCCATCTGTCGTCACAAAAACGAATCACGACTTCATGAATGCTCGTACAGTGACCGTAACGACCCTGAGGCTAAAAATACGACAGTACCTCAGCTGTACTGTAGCATCCAGAATCGTGATCTTCCTTCTATAGTGGATGATCTTCCGTATAGTCATGTTGCTGATGCTGTAGGGGACATTGATAAGTGCGAGGAAGAGAATATTTATGCCGAGATTTGTGAATGTGATACCAAAGAAAACGGTAGGATAAAGCCGAAGTACTACTATCTGAAGACAAGTTCTGAGCGAGTAAGGGAAGACTATTATTACGTTCAGCTGGAAGGTGGAAGTGATGGAACATTCTCGGGAACATTGTCATCCTCAAATCCTTCCAGCCCCGACGACGACACGAACTATGACACAGTCTGCTAACCTGTACATAAGTTATATTGCTTTAGGCAGAGGAACATGATGTCCTTTCAAGGAGTGCCCAGTTGTCTAAAGAACTGAGATATGTCAGGAAATTTACATGTGAGATATTAAGATGCATTTTGGCAAAAAAAAGAAGTGACAGACTTATGTAGATTCATGCCTGGATCGGTCAGTGATAGTGACTAGGCTAAGAGGTGGACGACCAGGGTTTGAATTCTGACGGGTCAGGATTCTTCTCTTCACCTGCAACATCCAGACCAGCTTCCTGTCCAGTATCTGCTGTGATTTTTTTGGGGGTTAAGTGTCCAGAGCAGCACAACTAAACACCAGTCAGTGTTCTGCGGGATTAACGCACTTAAACAATACCACGCTTCTTTGTGTTTGATTTTCAGACTACCACCTTTTCTTCTGCGAGAGGTAGACATCCTGTGAAACATGTTCATGGCGAGCTTTCATGCCGCCAACCGGTTGGACGCTGGTTTTTCCTTGGCTTGTGCTTATGTCTAAAGCAGTGTTTTGTAAATATCTGCTGTCAGATGAACTTTAATATTAAGGAAACTTCTTCTTCTTCTTCACCCTGAGCTATGTATTGTGTGCGAGTAATTTGTAACATTACAGTAAAAATTAAAAATAAAATGGCAAGCATATAATGTATAGCTGTTTACACAGCCAGAGGAAGGAAGATTAGACTAAGAAAAAATGGTTTGGTACTGAGCTTCCCCTCTTTTATAACTTCTTTACTTCAGTTTCATGTGCCAGTTATTTTTTTTCAGTGAAAACGTCTATCATGGAGTCACAGAAGTTCAAATTGTTGAAAAAGCCTTTTTTTTCCCATGTCCAGTACAGTGTGCATTGGTGGTTAGCAGGATTCACGACCATCAGTACATGAGTTCGACCAGGACCACAACATTTAACGCTCCTGCTGTGACCCCCCTTTTGCGAGATGATGATGAAAGTAGAGTAATTGTTGGGATGACACGGAGAAACCGGGGAAGCCCCCGGAGGAAAACTCCGTGTTGCCTAGACCACGGCCTTGCCCGACACAAGTTATAAATTCGGGCACTGCCGGGAATCGAACCCGGGACCCCAGGATTACAAGCCTAGCATTCTAACCGCTAGACCACCGTGGCAGTGAAAAAGCCTTTAAGTTTAGTTGTGTACCAAGAATCAGAAAAATTACACAGCCTATTCTTTGATTGTTTCACCATTTTTGGTGAGAAAAGGGATTTGTCTTTCTATTTTCAGTGTTTTTGTTCTTAGAAGCAAAATTCCTAGAAGAAAGTGCCACATTTACTTCCCAGAAGACAAGCAGTATACTTCAATCTCGACTTTGCATAATGCATCCAGTATGGTTACGACATCAACCTTCATATAATGTAGGAATAAAAATCGGCTCTTGCATCTCCCATAACAAGATTCATCCCATAAAATCTCACATTACAACCAATCGAATTGCCTTGTTATACTTCTAAAGGACAGACTGCTGCCTTTTTAACATCCAACTATACAGCTACACTATTTTCCTCTTGAACTTAAAGTAGTACCAACTTTTTTGCCCTTTTTTATCACTTTGGTAGACCTCTGTATAGCCGATGTGAAGATTTCAATGATGATGTAGTAGCCAATATAATGACCAGAATGATAGCTCCTCATGTGGCTACTAGAGTATCCTATATAATGAGCAGAAAGATGGCCCACTGTGTAATAACCAGACTTTTAGCTGCCCAAATGGATCGAATAGCAGCCTCTGAAATGACTAGGATGGTAGCCTTCTAAGTCAGTAGAGTAGCCCATATGATTCGTATAGTAACTTAACACAATTACCTGCTTATACAAATGCCTGCGATTGCATCCCTGTCTAGCCATTATAATGTTACGGGATCGACGCCCTTATCTAGCCATTAAAATATTTTGGCACCAAGGTCTGTATCAGGCCATACAGTGTCTAGCTGTTACATACATACATATTTATTACATTCCATGGATCCATAAGTTAGTCAGATGACAATAGGATGTAGAATAAGTCATAATAATACAATACATGTTATAAAAATACAAGTCATACTATTATATAAATGTCACAAATACAAACAAAGTGTTCACCTAAAGTAGAGATAAGTTACAAATAAATCCACCCATTATATACAATAGATAAATTATGACTTACTTGTAAACATTAGAAATTCATCAACAGGGTAAAAGAAGTGTGTAATTAAGTATCTTTTTAATGCTAGTTCAAATTGTGCCTTTTTATTTACAAGACTTGTGAGATTTGATGGTAGACTGTTGAAAATTTTAATCCCTGCATAATATGCAATGGTTTGTGATTGAGGACCCTATCCAACAGTTGGAATATCTTGGAAAGGTCACTAACCATTAAACTGTCCTGGGATCGATGCACATAGCTAGCTATGACAGGTTTCGGATTGAGGCTCCTACATATCCATCAGAATGCTTTGGTATCTGCTGCTTTTGTCCATCATAATGGCCTACCATGGAGGCTTGTATCAAGTCGTAAAATGGTTTCAGATCGAGGCCTCTATATAACCATTATTATGGCCATACCCATTAATCTGGCTTGTCATGCCCGTAATCATAGTTCTGTAGACCACTGTGGTCAGGCCGTAATAATTACTTTATTGCCCCTTTCACATTTCTTGTGTATAGGCGTGGAACAGTACATTTCTTAGTGTTACAGTACGCACTTATGAAACATTCTATATCCGAATAATGTTCATCAGATATCTTAAATTCTAGAACACACCATAAATTAGGTACTAGTAGGGGTCTCTCAGGCCGGGTATGATAATGCGAATCAAAAAATTTCGTGACCGGCCTGGAGCTTCAAAAAGGGCGCTACTGTAGGTTCAAAGATGACGTGCGAACAGTTCAGTTTCTTTTATTCTGCCACCACGGTGATACGCCGCCTTTGAGCGTGTTCATCTGATTAGTTATCTGTGATACCGATCGTGCTCGTGAATATTCGCCTCGCATCGTCTGCTAACTATGGTTGCGCGCCCGCGCCTTCTTTCTGTTATCTTGTTAGGTGCATGAGAAATCGATCGTAGAAACCCAAACGGGAAAGGTATTTCTGTAATGTTATTGTAAGTAAAATATAAGTAAGCAAGTGTCCATTAACATGAAGACATCGAGAGTTTTAGAAAATTCATTGTGTAAGTAATATTTCTAATTATTTTAATATATTGGTTTCATTGAAGTGTTGAGATCCGTCTTCGTGGGGGGTCTTGAATTTATCCCATGATCATTCCACAATGCAGGTGAAGCATTTGTCAAATATATTATTATGAAGATGCAAAAAGTGGAAAGTGATGTGTGTGTTTATTGTTTGAATTCCGATTTAAAACGTGGGTTTTAAAATTATCATGCTTTGATTGTGACTGTACTACCTTGAAACTAGCAATTAGCCGTCTGTCAAATATTTAAGCTGTTGTCAAAAGTCGAAATAATACCATGTGCATGCACCTGTTTTGGGCGTATATTGTAGGAAATAACGGCTGTATGCCATGTTTGAGCAAGATTTTCAAGGTTCCAGGAACTGTAGCTGATACAGTTTCAGTTCTAGTTAAATTGAGGCATATTTTCTAGTATGTTTTCACCCTGTTTCCACATGATGGACAAGTGAAGTGGCAAATGAAAAATTTCTTTATTCTTTTAGTAGTATCAAAATTGTAATATTATTTAAAATATTAGATGTGCTGCAGGATGACTTTCCTAAAAAAGTAAGTATGTTTATAATCATGAATGAAGGCGCAAGACTGACATCATCAGTTTTTGTGTGCATGTGTGTGGAGGGCTACAAGCAGAAATCATATGTCAAACACATGAGGCAACCAGAATACTTGGATGCTTTCAAAATAAATATCTATCAAGGGAGATAAGACAAATTTGTGTCATTATGCCTATAATGACAAATACAGCAGAAACAAATTCATATATTGCAAAAAACAAAACAAATGCTGGAAAAGGTGTAAATGAGCATACTAAGTAAAATGAGGCTTGCCTATGTAGTAAGTAAGTTGAGACATCAGCTATCAATATGGGTACAGGAGATCATAGAGTGGGGAAACAAAAGAATGTATGAGTGACACAATAATGTTTAATACAAGACTTTGAAAGGATTATCGAAAATGATAACTATATAGACTAAGAGTTGTTGAGAATCTAATAGTCACTCCACTAGTCAAGAAATTCACTGTTTTTGTGTGACCCTGATCCTGTGTTCACAAGAACCTGCTTTCTTCCAAGAGCATGTATAATATGCTGGAATTTTATGGTGGGGAGTTGTTTGCCCAAGCTAGAGGACCACTTCCTTGCTGACAGTCCAGGACTGCTTTTTCTATGTATTTACAGTTACTCTCCATAACTGGGGGATATTTAATCTGTGAGATGTCATGCTAATGTGACAGGAGATATGCTTATCAAGAAATAATTAACCTGAAAGTAGAAGTTCTGTAAGGTCACACTTCAGAGAGGAAAAGTTGTTGTTAGCCTAGAAAAGAAGAAATATAAATAAATGCTGTCTTTAAATGTGGATAGTATGGTTTTAATTTTATTGTTGGTATTTAATGTTTATGTTATGCTTTTACAGGATAACTCCAGATGATGGTGTCTTCTGAACTAGAGCAAGTGTTTCCCCATCGTTATTTGCTATTAGAGTTGACTACTCACTGCTGTTCCTTTTGTGTTCATCTGCGATCAAAGTGCATCGAAGGACAAAACTACGGTCAGTTTGACATATTACTAAATAGGTGAATCCTTTCCTAGTTTATTAGTCTGGACAGTCAACCCAAACATCATCATTTGGAAGGCATTCGCTTTGCATTCTGGCCAGGCAGGAATTTTCTATTCTAAGTAGTACAGCCTCCAGGCAGATACCACTGGGATAGTAATTTATAGTAGGTCCTTACACATTTTGTTCCATCCATGTTCCAGATCTCTGGTTTGTACAGGGTCCACCATTTTGTTGTATTAGTGTGATCTAATATTGTTGCTTGCATCTATACATGCTTAGAAATCGTAAATGAGTCCAAATTGGGTTATAGTGTAAGTTAAGATAATTTTATATTATGTTTGTTTTGTGATACAACTGGTAAGCATAAGTTAACGCATGTCCTCCCACAAATTTTACATCATATATGTTTATGCTATTTTTGGAGGTTATTGTTAGTGCACACATTGCATAATGTTGAATGTTGCAGTGGTTGATAAGAGGGAAGTCTTAGTGTATAACCGAGAAGTGAGCAATATGTTTTCTTTCTATAAATTAATTGCACATTGGACATTGACTGATTAACCCTTTAAAGCCCAGTGGTAACTATATATATCATGTCCTTTAATATTAAGTAATTGAATTTTCTTTACAGAGTGTATTTATGTTTTTTGTATGATACTCAGAATGAACAGTGATTAAGCCCTGAAACAGCATTAACTAGTCAATCTTATTAATGGATATATGTGTTTGCTTTAAGGATTGGACTGAATTTTAAATATTATTCAAATGACGTTTAACTTTGAAGGGTTATGTGATATTATTTGGTAATAATGTAAGTTAGCAATGCTGACATTGCATTTTGCTGAGATCATATGTTTTCTGTGTCTTCGTTTATTTTTTAATTCCTTAATTCTCCTAGATGTGGTGAATAGTACATGTAGCAGAAACCCATACTATTTATTATATGGAGTAGGGCATTTATATTTTTGTAGCAAGCCTGGCCATATTGTTTTTGTTTTGTAATGTAAGGTCACAGTCTTAATCACATCCTGCTAATGTAATTAATACAGAAGGGGATGTTTAGTGTGTGATGGTTTATTGTTGTGTAACATGTCACAAGCGTCATGTATCATATTATCAGAAGGCAATTTGTTTCATTCAGTAAAACTTAACATTTCACTAGCTGTGACTGTCTGTATGGTCACTGCGCTCAAATATACTTAGAGGATCAGTATCTTATTGTATAATAAAGACTTTTCATCACTTATAAACCATAGAGTGGAAGAGTACATTGATTTAAGATGAAAGTGAAGGAAAATTTGGATACACCAAGCAAATGGGTAATAGTAGCCCTATATAACGAGATACTTGGTGATCTGTACAGCTGCCCAAGATAAGTCAAAGAGGGTATGATGTGCTAGAAATGTAGGTAAATTATTATTGTTTTGAAGTGGGAGACAATGTGTCTATGGAACTGCAGCTGCTAACAGGCCCATTGTCCATCCCCCAGATGATACATGAGTGAATGTGGAGCTGCGGTGGAATGATATTGACAGGGGAAAACCGAAGAACTCTGAGAAAAACCTGTCACAGGGTCACTTTGTCGACCACAAATCCCACATGGACTGCCCTGGGCATGAAGCCAGGCCTTCATGGTGAGAAGACCAACCAACTGCCTGAGCTATGGCAATATGTTAACTTCTACAGTAGAGAGTGTTTAATTACATTCTTTTAAGAGAACTTGGCTGTGTGGGGTTAAGGTACAAGGCTCCTATTTCCGATGATTTACAGCTTTTCAATATTTTAAAATCAGTTTCAGCCTTGTAAGAACTATATTCAAATATTAAAGGCTCAGCTGTATGTATGCCTAGAATTGTTAACTCCGGGGACACAGTAATAGCTTACAGAAGTAATTCTATCACATATTCAAAACAGTGTGGGAAGCATATCACCATTTTAATTTTTTACCAAGCCCTAGGTTGGTATCCCTTCTTAAATTTATTTATGCCTGTGTACATTTAATTTGTTCTTACTCTTTATTTCAAACTCATTAATGTTTATTTTTGGGTTGTCTGTTTTTTATAGGGGATAGCAAGGATGTGAAGTAATATACTAAGCTAGTCTTTGATTATAGCAGTGTTGAACCATCACATTATATTATCAGTGAGATAATTAGTTATATTTTTACCTTATCTGTATTAATAAAATGAACAAAAGTTGCAATTGTTTTCTGGAACAGGGCTGATCTCTTGACGCCAAGTGTTCTGCAGCCGCTGACTGGACCAGTATAACAGTCCTGTCAAGTGTGGCTTTGCATCGGGTTGTCCCATCATGGGTAGTGCTTCCTCTAAATTCAAGAAATATCTCCAACATGGAGATGAATTTGCAGCAATGCAGGTATATTTGTTGCAGGAGTTTCATCGTGGATTTTCAGTGTTTTGATGTTTCATGTAAGTCATGCATGTGAATACTGTTTAACCATTTTTTATACAGTTACAATTTTTTATATCCTAATAATCATATCATATTATGAATTCAGTTGTAATCAAAGCTACAGTTTTAAAAACAAGTGAGATGCAGATTGCAACACATCATTTTCTAACTACTTTCATATCTGAAATGTATAACATTCGTTAGAAAATTGTGATAGTTTATTCTCATCTTTTTTTCTGCTGTTTTTATTAAACATTAAAAATATTTGCCAGCACCCCTTTGTGCTAATATCTGTTAAAATGCTTTAACATGTTGGATATTTACACCTGCTTTATTGAGGGTTAACTGCCTTCTAAAATATGAAATTGAAATTACAGGTCTGCATGTATGTTTACTTACAACTTGAGAAGGGATACACTGAGTTGTCCCAAACATGACGTGCTTATGCTTTGAAAGCAGGAAGATATTTTAGAAAGGTCAAAACACCAAAAAGTTTCCTTGATTCTGAGCATAAATATGATTATTTCTGTAATTAAAAATCGTTTATTATTTGATCTTTGTATAATGAATATGCAATGTGTTTTCTTTGAGGTAGGGACTGAATATTTAAATGTCATTAAAATGAGCATTTGCTTCAAATGGTTTATAGTTTAATTTACTCTTGTCATACAGATTGATACATTTAAAGGAAAGTAGATGTTATAAGTTCTTCCTAGACCTTGTTACAACATAAAGATTATGAATTTCTTTGTAGGTATTCCAAAGTTCTCCAGAACTGCGGAAGAACTTGGATCCTAATCTCAGTTATGGAGATAGCCATCATCATAATACAGCACTGCATTATGCTGCTAGACATGGCATGAAACATCTTCTTAGGTAACTAAGCTACCCCAATTCTTACATTAATGTAGTACAGTCGTATTTTATTGAGGCTTAAAGTTGAGTGAAGAAATTCAGGGTTTTTCTGACTAGTTAACGTTTGATAATGCATTAGACTTACAGTTCCATATGCCGACTTGGCACTTGGTTGGTCTTTGAATAAGAGTGATGTAGTTTTAGTTCCATATGCAGGATTTAATTTGTAACAGTTGGAAAGGAAGAGACTTAAGCCAATAAATGTTAACCCTTACAGTATTATGATGTAACAGAACATCTGATTGAACAGAGCTATTATTTAAATAAGTTACAGCTTGATAGAAGGAAATAGAAAGACAACAGTGTGCAAAATGCAAGCCATGTTGGTTGCTATGGTATATGATAATGTAATATGCATTCAGTATTACTAGTACCAAGTTGTGTTTATTGACATTGACATGGGTTATGTTAAAGATGCCTAGATTGACTACGCAGTGCACACAAATTTACTATTCTGTACATCTTATATTATGAGGATGCAGGGTCAAGGTTAAAATTTCCTCCTATTTGTGGTCCTAAATGTTTTTTTTTTTTAAATATATATCAGACAGTGTAGGTTTTTGCAGAATCCAAAGTGAAAGAATTAACATTATAAAGTAACCTGAAGATTTCTGTCTTCTGGGTTGTTGCGCTGTGAAGTCTGGTCGATGTTAACCAACGGAGGCAGTATGACCTCTGAAATGTCGGTAAACATCGACCAGACTTCACAACGCAACAACCCAGAAGATAGAAATCTTCATACTCATGCTGTGAAAACATTAAATCTTACATAAAGTAACCTGCTAATCCATAATGATATTTTAGTATATAGTTCAGTTCAGTTTGTCCAGCCATATTGCTAAGTGACGAAGCTTGGGTTTAGGTGGTCATGCTTTTATATATTGCACCAGGACATTTTTGAATGACCTGGGTGGTAATCCAAACAAGAAGAATGCTTGCAATGAAACATCGCTGCACGCAGCATGCCAGTTGAGTCAGCAGAAGTCTTTCTCAGCTCAGGAGCGACGTGCAGCGTGTGTGGCACTTCTGCTGCAGTGGAGGGGGGTTCCCCTTAACAGTGGGGGGCGGGAACGTGTCGACCTTCAGGCTCAGGACCAGGTAAGCCTTGAAAATTGCGAGGGGCAATGATTGTTTGTGGTGTGTGCTTGGTATTATGTTAAAGCAAAGCAGTGTTCAAAAACTTTCTTATTTTATTTTTAAAAACTGTGGTTTTTATGTCGCACTTCAGCTAATGTTTTATTTTCAATGTATTGATGACAACATAATATTTTTTTATAGTTACATTTGAATGTTTGGTCACATGATTTGTATATATGTGTATAGGATTGATGCTTCTTTTTATATATTGGTTGTAGTGTTGTCTGGATGTGTAATTTGCTTTAGAAAAATGATTCTTTTGCTTGCATGAGTTGCTGTTCTTTTGTATTTGTAATTAAGAAATTTTTATTGAAATCAGTGGAAAGCAGAAGAATCAGACCACTTGAGAAGGTAAGAACATGACGATAAAGGACAATGATATGTTTTTATTTACATTATGGCTTTTATCAATGTGGTATTTAGTTCATCCTGTATATTAGTAGTGTGTGTTCATGATGTTTTGCCCTGGCTGTAAATGCTCGGATTTGCGATTTCTTAATTTTATATAATGTTAACCTTTGTAGCTAATTTTCTTTTATATTTGGAATGGATAATTAATTTTGTATCACATTTATGATAGACAAGGAATTTAGAGCCAAGAGAATTTTACCTATATTTTTTAATTTACAAATTGCAAATGATCAATAATTATTTCACACGGGCATGAATAATGATTAAGGTTGTTAAAAATGCTCTTTTTTTTAAAATTTCCTTATTTCCTTATTGGAAGAATATTCTGACACCAAACAGACTACATTGCATTGTAGCCACGAAATATGATGGGATGATAATTTAGCCCTCTTCAGGCTTAGAAATTTTATTATTTCTCCAGTATGGGTTAGAATGGAAAGAATGTACACATAGCATTCATGAAAAATTAATTTATGCCATTGTGTAAGTATGGACTGAGCAAAAATGAAATACATTTAATGATTGATTTTTAAGTTGAAATATGATTAGATGTAAGTGGATAAAATGCATTTATCATTTTGAGATTGAAATGTCTAAGAATTCACAGTTTAAAGCTTTTTATTTTTAACAGTAGAGTGCTTTTTCAAAGGTATAATCTGATTTGCATGGAATAAGTTATAGAGGTGTTAAATAGCTATGACAGGTGACAGTATTGTACTTACAGTCTTGTTACAACACACGTAATTCACTTCTATTTTCACTGGTGATGAATGCTTGTTTGCTGGATGACAGAAAGGCAACACTGCGTTGCATTGTGCTGCCACATCAGGCTTGAAGCGCTGCGTGGAACTGCTTCTGAACCACGGTTCTCCTCTCTTCATCGAGAACCATGACAAGTTTACACCTTGTGATATGGCTATGCGGAGCAACCACCATGACATTGCTCAGCTCCTTGAGTCTAGGATGGTTTTTGTAAGTACATTGGAGTAGATAATTCACTGGTGAAATAGTGTGATGTTTTATACTGACATAATGGCTACTTTTCATCTACCTTCATTATTTTAAGAAGAATGAATTTGAGGATTGAATTATTGAGTTCCTTGTATAATCTCCAAATAATTTGCTCTGAGATTTTGACTCTTGGAAGTAATGGTTTAGTGGTATGCTAGTGTGACACAGCCACCTGGACTGTGCATAAACCACAGTGCACAGTTGATAAAAGCTATTAATTAACTGCAGACATACCTGTACGAATAATGTATGTCTTGTTTTTATTATTGTTTTGAGGGGGTGAGACTATGTCTCAGTAGAACTGTGGCCACTATCGGGCCAGTTGTCCACTCCTCAGATGATACATGAATGAATATGGAGCGGCAATGGAATGATACTGAGAGGGGAAAACCAAAGAACTCTGAGAAAAACTTGTTCCAGTGCCACTTTGTCCACCACACATCCCTCTTGACTGACCTGGGTGAAAACCAGGGTTACCATGGTGAGAAGCCAATGACTAACCGCCCAAGTTGTGGCATGGCCTTAATGTATGGCTTAGTTCTTTTCTTTTGTTTCCAAACATACTGTTTTGATTAGTGGCATTGCTGGCAGATTGTAATCTTATACTTGGAAGAGAGTAGCAGCAATAATTCAACACAACACATTAATCTTCGTTTTAAACAACTTTGTTAGAAAATTTTAATATTTTGTTCAAGATATTTTGGACTTTGCTTCGTTTCCGGGACCTTCTGAAAATTATCCTTCCAGAATCACCACCCCATAACAGTACCAGTTATATAATACATGTGCACTCTAGCCATTGCTGGTGGATTTAATGTAATATATTAAGATATACATTTCTTCTTTTCCTTTGACTCATGGTAAGAACTTATAGCACATTGTCCATCGTGAGTGTATGCTATCATATGTTGCACACTGTAGTACCACTCTTGCCATAAGATTGCATTGGTTGGTTGGATCATCTACCAGAAAGTAATACACTCATGAAAAGCTATGAATTGCTTAGGAGCTCAAGAAATTCTCCCCTCTTATTGAATTTGAGGTTTTATTACCACATTCTCAAAAGCATGCCAATACTGAACAACCATTACAGAGTTACCCTGTCTAATTCCCTCACCAAATGTTTTGGTGTCAATCTGGGTTTTATGATTTTTTTTATTCCTCTAAATGATATTATCACATTACATTTTATGATCTTGTGTGTATTAGAAGATGTCTGTCTTCTGGGTTGTTGCACCAAATGGTCTTGTAGAACCTTAGAGGTGCTTGCATTTTCCATCATCAGGTTGGTGATAGAAGCATCAAGAACCTTTGAAACATTGGTAAACTTTTACCAGACTATTCAGCACAACAAACCAGAAGACAGCCGTCTTCATACTTGCCACCATGGAAACCTCAAATCTCGCATTGTAAAACCTGGAATAAGAATAATTATACTGTTTTGTTGTGAAGCAATTGTATATGATTTCAATTTTTTTACAGGCTGACAGTAGTGACACTATAAATGAAGCTGAATTGTATGGCCCAGGAGAACAGGAGGAGGTATACAGTGGGCTGAGAACCCAGGACCTTCAGGAGGCAAAGGATCAGCTGCTGGTAGAGACATCAGACATGCTGCACATCCCATTGTTCACTGCAGAGGCTTTGTTACGAGACAATGGTCAGTCGATTTCTCCATCAGCGAATTTGATAAAATTAATAGTAACTGATTTTAAGAATACAGTGACTGTCGAGTTGAGAATCTCATATTTTCCTGTCTCCAATCTGAAAAGATTAGTATGTACCAAGCTCGTGTTTCATATTAGTATAAACGTGCTGTCACTGTCACTGGAAGGGAAGATACAGATAGGGGTGTTTTTGAACAGGGTGCTGAGGAGAGTATTTGAACCCAAGAGAGGCATCGACAGGAGGACAGAAAAAAATACATAACGAGCTTCATAATTTGTACTTGTTGCCCATTTTCATAAGTTCCTTGTTAGCATTATCTTTTTATTTAATCTAGGTCTTCCAAGTGGTTACTTCCCTTCAGGTTTTCCAATTCACAGTGACATTGACATGTTTCCGTTTGTAGAATGGTCACGAGAAACTCTTCTGGAGAAATGGATGAAAGACCCGGTGCAGTGTTGCCAGTTGGCTGGTGTACAACCTCCAACTTCCGCGTTGCAGCATTGTGGTTCAGAACCATCAGCTGTTACAATGGAGTACAATAATGCAGAGCCAACTAGTACCATCCAGCAACAAGGCACGACCAAGTCGTATGGCGAAAGTATCGTAAGTGTTCTGCTTCTATTAATTTTTTTAGTCTTCCAGCCTGGAAGGGACCAGGAAGATCAGAAAATACTGGTTGATGTCTCTAATGTTCTCTTTACAGTGTGAGATCTGCATGCTGGCGATGCCGTGTTGGGACCGATCAGTTCTCATGTCGTGCAATCACCGATTCTGCACATCCTGCTGGGAGAGTTACCTCACAGTCAAGATTCAAGATGGAGATGCTCACCACATCCTGTGTCCTGCCTATCAGTGTCATATTCTTGTGCCTGTGGAAGTCATTGAAAAATTAGTCAGCCCTGATATGGCACGCAGATACCTTCAATTTGACATCAAGGTAAGGTCATTTACATTTCCATGTGGCGTGCTGCGGTTTATGTATCCTTTCAACTACTTGCTTAAGAAGTGGGATAGTGAAGGTTTAGTTCCTGAAAAATCTTACCTTATTATTTATATTTTCAGTGTTCAACGCATTTATCACTTTTGGATCCTAAACTTGTATTCTTATCACACAGAATGATCCAGTTTTGATCCAGACCAAATTAAAAATGAAAGCAAAGATTGTCATTATGATAATACAGTGAAACCTCGATGCATCGTTTTCGGCGGGGGTGGGAAATAAAAACGATGAATGCGGGAAAACGATAGATGCGGGAAAGCATTAAAAATTTAAAAAAAAACAATGTTTCTCTTTCAAAGTTACTTCTTTTTACCAAAAAAGTCTTTAATGGACAACAGGTTTGTTGAAACTTTACGTTTTAGACCAAACAGAGCACTTTCCACGTTCAAAAGGTTTTCCTCGTCACGTTCACTAATATTAAGCGAACCGCTGGAAACGAGATGAACCAGAAGAATGAAAAGTGCCGCCAGCCTTTCCTTTGTACTTGTAATAAAAGCATTTGTGAAGAAATTCACACTGCACATGCCATCTGGCATCGCTGGAACGAAATATGAGTGCACCCTAATTAAAATCGTAAAATTTCTGACAATGGGCACCGCCATTCACTCCAACTATCACCCCTGCACCGCTGACCCTCATTCCAAAAGAATGTGCTGGTTGGGCGACATAACAGGTTACCGCTACTGTTTATTCCAAAAACATTGTGCGTCTTTCGGTATTAATTTATCTCTAAACCCAGCATTTTAAATTCTCAGGAACGATCATTGCGGGAAAATTGTGGGCCGGGACTAAGATTTTTGAACGATCGATGCGATAAAACGATAGTTCGAGGAACGATAGAAGCGGGAAAATGTAACATTATTTTATATGGGATGTATTCGGGACCGAACAAAACGGACGATGCATCCGGGAAAACAATAGTTCCGGGAACGATGGATAGAGGTTTCACTGTAGTCACCTAAAGAAGACTGCACAGAAAACTGAAACAGTGTTTTATTAAATATATCTTAGACAGTGAATAATATTTTCTTTCAGTAGATAAATTTTCAAATGAA
>NW_019059767.1:929019-960344 GCF_000696155.1 Zootermopsis nevadensis | reverse complement strand
TGTGTCAAAATCTGTTGGGCACTTTTTAGAGATGAAACATCTATATAGTCCAGTAAATATAACCTCTATAATTACTGATTTATTTAATACATTTTGCACAAAGAATCATAAATTTCTGTCTTCATGCGTATCTGTAAAGTGTTAACTACGTCCTATAGCTCAATGTGTATGTTTTAACAGAAACGCATTGTCCTTACTCTTAATCATTCCAGTTTTTAGTGTATACAATGGTAAAGTGAGTGTCCACTGTCTCTTACAGCTTGTGGTTTGCATGTGACAACAGATAAGTAGTTCAGTATGTTTTCGCAGGTACCACCACAGAAGATGACGAGGAAGGGAAAGGTTATATTGAGGATGAAAGCAGTGGTGCCAACTCAAGTAGCACAGACAGAAATTCATTTTCAGAACGTGAAATAAAGCCTGTGTTGAGCTCAGAAAAGAGTGGCTCAAATAATATCTTAGATACAAAAGTTAAAATAGGTAAAGATATAGGATTAATGAGTGGAAGAGGTAGTAGCATTCCAATTGTTACATCTGGTGGAACATCAAGTGTCTCTTCAGTGAAGTCATTGGCTGCAAATTCTTTGCTTGAAGCTCACCGTAAAGCATTCAAAGCTGCGGGAGGCAAGGCTGGATGTGGAGGTGGATCATCAAGTTTGCGTATTCGTATTTGTAAATCTCCTAATAATATCAATTCCAGCATTTCTGGTAGCACCATGAGCAGCACTAGTAATGGGCGCCAGTTGGAGACAGACAGTTCCAATGAATATGAGTCTGAAACTGGTATACCAAAATCACCTACGCTCTTTATTAGTGGTGTTTCTATCAGTCGTACACCTGAACCAAGGTCACCTGCAATTGTAACAACAAACTCTTTTGTAGGTCGTCAGTCCCGCTCATCCAGTCTCACTGTTCCGCCACCCCCACCTTTAGCACCTCCACTGTCCAACACTATCCTTGGATCATCAAGCATGTCCCTTAACACTACCACCACAACTATTAATTCAGCATACCCAGAACCTCAACCTGCACTGGTGATGAAATCATCCAGTCCTGTGAACTTTACTTCAGCTTGTACAACTCTAACAAGTAACACTGTGGTCATTACTCCTCCACCTCTGCCACCCCTCCTTCCTTCACCAGGCTCCCCTGTAAACATTTCTGGTCCTAATTCAGGTGCTCCATCTCCGATTTTAACATCGGGGAATGGAAGCTCTATAGGTATCTTATCAAGTACCACTCAGACTTCTAGTAACACTACAATGAATGCAACAAAATCTTTTTTTTGTTTCGGTTTCCAAAATCATCAACTGACGGTGCATTAAGCTCAGTGCTCCATGTTCAAGAATCCAATCTAAGTTCAGACGATTTTCACGAAGCCTTGTTCCTTCTTGAGCGCTCGCCAAAAGGTGGCAGTGGTTCCTCCAAGCGGCGGAAGAAGTCGAAGAAAGAACGTCACAAGGATAAGGAAAACAGCAGTGGTACAGGAAGTTGTTCGAGTAAAGTGAAGGAAATGAAAGAAGCCAGCTCTGCCTTATAAGGTAAGAGGATGTATCATGTTCAGTTGCTTGACGGAACCAAGTTGCTGAGACGAGATGAGGAGAGTGTATGTTTTCATGTGTTTGCTAGCTGCATCAAAACATCATGTGGAGTTAGATAATTAGATAACATAAATCAGTGCATTTCAGAACTTTGTCTTTCCTAGTCTTGGTAACCAAGTGAAAAATATTTTAGAACTTGTGGAAAAGGAGCCCTATTCTTAAGGTCTGTGGAGCAAGTCGTTTGCATCCTCTGGCTCTGCTGGTGCAATGGATCTGATAGAATAGGGTTTTCACATTACGTTTACAACATTCAGGTACAAAAATGCATTGCCCTGTTTTTGGTTCCTGATATTGCAATTCATATGTTTCTTCATATAAGGAAAATTTGTTGGTTTAGGATGTTTGAGATTTCCATTAGCACTACAGTAAATCATTTCACACATAAAGAAAGAAACAAAACTTCCACAATTTCTGTGATATATAAACTACTTCCCTTCCACACATCTTTCCTAACTTTGAAAAATTATAATTTTTTCTAATTTGAATTTGATGGACTATGGAGATAAATTAATAAAGTATTGCATTAAATGGATATTCTCCTGTTAATAATCAGTAAATGTGCAAATGTATGACCCTCATGAGTTTTCTTGGGATAATTGTTTTTGTCTGATATTACCAATAGGAATTTGGGATAGTAAAGAAGTCAGTTAATCACTTAAATGTGGAAGCAGTGTTAGTATCTGGAATGTACAGACTATAGTAATGAGTAAAGTCTACTGCCATATGCTGCACCCCAAAACACGCGTTACTTCACAACTCATCGTCTGTGAAGTGTATACTGAAATTTAAGAAACAAATGGGGGTTACAGATTATTATAATGTGCTTGTAGAAAATTATATCAGCCAAATTATTGAATACTGTATTAACTGTTTCCATGTTAAAGTTTGGTAAACCAGCTGTATGCACCGCATACTGGCGGAAATAGACTGACCTCTTGTAAATATGGTTTTGTTCACAGTGGTTAGTTACAAGAAAGAGTGAAAAACATCAAAGAGCAATCCTTCCTTGTTATTATGATATTTGACAGGTTGCATACATGCATAGTATTGCAATATATAAAATAGATATTAAAATAAATGCAAGTACTTAACCCAGTGTGGACATTGCATGTTGCTTAAATATATGTTAGAGTTTACATTGAAACAGTTAATACTGTCACACACTGCCGCAGTCTGACACGTTGTGTTGGTCAGGGTTTGGAAGTCTGATAAGCGTAACTTGGGTATAGGGTCTGTTATAATTGCTCTATACTGTGATACTACATTAATATGCAGCCATTTTGAAATTTCAATTTTAAATCGCAGGACGCGAAAAAAAACTTCTCATTACCTACTTATAGCAATTTGGCTGCATTTTCCATGTTAATTCTTTCATTCATAAATGTTAACTGTTAGTAACATCACTCAATATTCATCTTGGGTGTTGTAGTATGTTACATTTAGTCTTGTTTTTTAGTAACAGTGCATAAACAATATAAATTGATGAGTTAATAACTTAGAAGAATGTCTCTGACTATCGTAAAGCATAAATGACAGAAGTCACTACATTTTATAAAATCTTTAATCATTTTATTTTTTATATATGGAATCTGTCTCAAAAATGTGGGTGTTGTACAGAAAATTCTACAGTAATGTGATATAACACATGACTTCCGTATGTCTGTTATAGTTTTATTTCTTAGTTATCACGAATATACCATTGTTTCTAAGGTTTACACATTTATTAATTTTCATAGGCAGCCATTGTGTGTTTAGCCATTCACATTTGGTGACATATATTAAAATACTTGCCTAGTTATCTTTGACTTTATATTTATGGATGTTAAATCAAGATTTGAGTTCAAATTTTCTTTACTTAATACATTTGTAGTATATGTTTCAAGCAAGCCTATGTTATTTTAAAGGCAATTAAGCCCGTTTTGGTTGTTTAGTAAACTGAAAAATATTTTCTCTGAAACGTCGGTAAACTTCTACCAAACTACAAGGCCCCACAACCCAGGAGACAGTCATCTTCATACTTGCTGCCATGAGAACCTTACATCTCACAAGATGGTAAAATTATTTAAGGGCTCCAAAGTTTTGTATCAACACAAAGAAATAATGGCAAAAGCATATTTAGGAGTTTCTTTATCTATTTGTCCATTGTCTGAATTGGGAATCTTTAGAGTCTGAATGTTTATATTGGTATGAAATTCATGTTAATTATTAGTTTAATAAACTGCCAACTTTTGGTGAGTTTAATATTAATAATTTATTATTCCCATAATTGCAGTATTTATAACTTAATCATTTTATATCCCAATAGTTGCTTAATTATTCAAATTTAATGTCTGTACAACATTCCATTCACATCATTAATTGTAACATATGTGTAAGTGAAAAATCCATAAATTCATTAATGCATTTATTTTAGACATTAATTCAGTACAACAAACACCATGTAAAGAAGGTGGAAGAAGCGCAGACAGACCGTAGTACCAACATAACAATCTAATATTCCACATCATCAGTAATTCATTATTTTATTATGAAATATTAGAATGTACTGACATAACAAAAGTAACTGTTGCGTTAGTAACAACTTTACCCCCGAGAAGAACCCCGTTACCCACTGGATAGGAGGCTGTCTGGGCCCCAGAGGTAGTCTGGTTGCAGAAGCTCCTCTGCTCCTGTTGGGGATCAAACCCAAGTCATCCAGCCTAGAGAAGAACCCCGTTACCCACTGGATAGGAGGCTGTCTGGGCCCCAGAGGTAGTCTGGTTGCAGAAGCTCCTCTGCTCCTGTTGGGGATCAAACCCAAGTCATCCAGCCTATAGCTAGTCATTGTACTGACTGAGCTATCCCGGCTCCCAGCAGTAAGTGTTATTTGTTATATACTGACTCTGTGTGATGCTTACATACAGTCCAGCTGACCATGTATTAGCATACCACTACCCTGGAAAGTCCAGCCAGCCAGCAGCCCCGTAATACAGGAGTTTCGTCCCCTTTTCCTATACAGTAAAGAGTAAGGTATTGAACTTTCATCAATGTTGATAATAATATTTTGATATATCAGATAACATTAATGACTCTTAAAAATTTAATTGTCCCTAATTTGGATACAAATACAAAAAAAAAAAAAATTTGGAGTTAAGAGTATGTAAGAAAGTAAACTTATATTAGATTCCATTTGTGCAGCATTCTTCTTAATGTTTTAGTACTGAAGTGTGAGATTTGACTTCTGACACATATGCTTTATTAGTCATTCCTTCATTCTTTGATGCTGGAACATGATGCACTTATTTTCTCACATACTTTATCACACATTACAAAAACATATTTTGCAATAAGTGTGAGAGAAAGCAAACTACATGGGAGTGAAGAACATTCTCACAAGTTTTTCAACTACTACTACTATTTGTTATAAATTGATAGTGTGGTAGATATTTTTCCATACACCCAAATAAAGTTCTAACATCATTTCTTCATGTTTAAAGAAACATTATCAACATAGAAATAATCTAACTTCTATTTTTTAAATGCCAAACTCATCATCTCATTAGGTCACTGGTGTAATGTTTTCATCACGAAAGGGGCCAGACAAAACACAAATGATATTCAAATGCATAATATGCCCTATTCCTTTCTTTTCAGTGTATATATTTATTTATTTATTTTATATATTTGCATTATTTTAATTTGTATGCTTTTGTTTGCCACGATTTTTTCTATCTACATTGATAGTTGGATGTAACTCTTTCTTAGGGACTATGTAATAAGAAGAATATTTACTGCATTCTGTAATTTTTATGCAGGCAAATGGCCTATTATTTCATAATAGATTCAGATTGAAAATTATGAGGATTGCACAAATATAAAACAGTATGTACAATATTCTAAAGTTTTGACTTTGAGATTTATACATCATCTAACATGTTTTAAAATATTCTAGTCTATAAATAAGGAATCCATGAGACAAATTGCAGTTTGAGTATAATGTGTTGCTGTTCTAACACGTTATTACTTTAAGGGTCATGTCTGTTAAAATCAGTTGTTTATAGTATTGCTGATGTTGTATCATGCCTCGTGCTTTTGGTACATGTTACTGGTACAAAGTGGGCCTTCCACTGTATAAGTTGTGCAAGTCAGTCATTTATAGGTAAATCAAAATCTACTTATGAAATGGTTATAATGGCAGGTCGTACTGTTCGTGTTATGTTTGTGATTCTTACATAGAAAAGTTGAGTAAGAATTGTTCATGTTATTTCATGATTTTGAATTCTGTGCCAATATTAAGAATTAAATGTGACTTGGTTTGTTCCAAGCCTTAATAAATTCATGGTGTCTGAGAACATGGTACTAAGGAGATTATTTTGATCAAAAAGGGAGGTAGTAACAGGACAATGGCAAAAATTGCACAATGAGAAGCTTCATAACTTTGCTCTTTACCAAATATTATAAGGGTACAAAATTATAGTCGTGAAATGTGAAGGGAAGAAACCACTTAAGAGACCAAGGCATTGATGACAGAACACTATTAGGCTGAATCTTAAGGAACAGGATGTGATGGTGTAGACTGGATTTGTCTGGCTCAGCATAGGATTAAGTGATGGGCTGTTATGAACATTACAATGAAATTTTGGGTTCTGTGAAAAATGTGCAATTTTTTAACCATTTGAGCAGTTGATTAGCCTCTTCTCTATGGAATTAGTTTAGTTATTTGCCATTTTGTGGCAGAAAGCATTTATGTTTTCTGTTTTAGAGTTTGTATCTATAATTACATTATTCAGTACATTATAAATTAAGTCAAACTTTTTTAGATTGAGGTTGTACCTGCATAGTTGTCATAAAATGAAATTCAGCACACAGGTTTAGTTCTTCATGTTTTGCTTCGTGAAAGAAGAAATTTAACAACATGGAAGTTGTAAGGCATTGATTTCTTGTATGTCTTATTGATAACCGAAAGCAGTATATATTATTTTTTGTACAGATTCCTCTTTGTTTCTAGCAGACAACCTTTAAATAGATGTATGTTGTTCAGTACAAATGTTGTTACTGTTTGGAATTAGGAGCTTGATATGAAATGGATTATCAGGTTGTTAGAAACTGTAATAAATAATGTAAATGGTTTTATTTAAGACTTGGCTTGTTTTTCAAGACTGAGAATACTGTTATTCTGTTTTGAAAAGGCAACTTTTCAACATTCGTATCTTTAAGTTAAAAATTTACAATTAAATACATTTTAAAACAGACTTTCATAACTGTACTTTGGAGGGCTCTACCAAAACATTTGTTTATACTACAATATCAACTGCAGTTGATGTCAAGATGTGGAATACAGGTTCCATAATTATAAATATTCGAGATTTATGTGAGTGCCAAATGATTAAAATAGTGTGCCCATTGATATTGCTTACATATTTTAAGTGTTACTATTAGTGAAAGGCTTAGCAAAAGTGCGTAGTAAATGATGCTAGAATTGTTGCAAGATGAGTGTATTGTTACTCATTATAAGTTCTTTCCTTCTAAATTAATTGTTCTGTAACAGCTAAGCAGTCAAGGATTATTATAACTAGGCTGCTGTTATATAGGATTCACTGATTGACCACACAATCACAAGTTTGTCACACAGATCTGATTGGCTGCAATCAGCGTATGTATCCATTTTCTACATTTAATTTTTGGAATTTTCTTTCAGTAATTATGCATTTGCTTGAAAGAAACAGGTTATTTTCTTTTTTCCCTGGATTCAAATCTCAGCCCAGAGACCGATTATCCTGACTGATGTGTTTAATATTTTTCCTCAATACTTCCAGGCAAATGTCAGGTTATTACCTTAAATTAGGCCACAACCACTTCCTTCCATACCCTTTTAATTCATTAATCATCCTGTCATCAACACTGTATAATTTGACCTACTGACACCTTTGTTAGATTACAAATACCAATGCTGTTCTTGTGCTCTGGGCCTATAGAAGTTTTGCTAATAAATGTGAATGAGGATCATAGAAATGGAGTCTTGGATGTACTGAATCTAATTTTTCTGTATGGTTATTATTTGTATTACATAAAAAATGATTGGATAGTTTATGTATGCTTAACAGTTGTCAGTAATAAAATTACATGGCATAAATTTTCACTTCCAAGTTTTGATACTGTTAGGCAGATTTTAAAAGCATTTATAATGTGTGTTTGTGTTGAAAATATTAAAATAATAGGGATGCAAAAGGAATGTTGGAGAAAGGAGGAAATGAGATAAAAGTATGAAAGAGATAAAAAAAATTAAGAAAGGGGCTAAGGGGTAAAGGTATGAAAGAAATCACTTTCTGCTGAATTTGAATAGACCTTTTCCACCAGTAATATTAAGTTTTCTGAGGTTTTTTTAGTAATTTATTTGTGTTCAGCATATTATAATTACTAGATAGCTGATTTTTGTAGCTTTTATTGTCAATTCTACAACTGCATTTTGAAATGTTATTTCCTCATTCACATTTTGTGTTTGTGTGACAGATTATTGAGCAGTGACTCAGAACAAATTTTGCTTTATTATGATCAGTCAGTGAAGCCTTTATGACATCTGATTTGTGACCACTATTTAAGAAATGTCCACTTTTGTATTTACTGTTGAATTTCAGAAATAATGTGACCACAGCTTGAAAGTGTATTAATATTTTGTTGTGCACGTTTAACATGAAGATTTATTGAAGATTAAGTATTGTATAATATTTCTGAATGTCTGCAGTTTCATTAATTACCTCCTAGGGCTTTGCAAAATTGTATGTTTATCTTCCATTTGCAAATTCTTTACGAATTATGTAAGTAAAACTGGTATTATTTGAATATTGGTGCTTAAATAATAAAACTAGCCAATGTACAGGTTGTTTTAACTTGAGGAATTAGTGCTGCTGTATAGGTCATGCGAGTAGTGGTGGCACCTAAATACGCAATGTGTAAGCCGAGAGAGGGGAGTTAACTAGTAGTGGGGGTCGCACAGCCTCAGCTGCGGTGACGCACCGATCTAAACACAGCTAGTGCTACAAACCAACTGAAGCTGAAGCCCCTCTAGCGCGTGCTTTGGATGGGTCCATCTCATACTACCAAAATCAGTCCTTTGCGCAAGTGCCAGCACTTCTCGTGCGACCTTTAACATAAATGTTATCATCATGTGCAAAACCTTGATATAATGTTTTCCAACAGCTGGTTAAACTTAACAATTAACCATAACACTGTTATGAATGGTACAGTTTCATGGTGACCGAGTCAGATTCTCATAATTTTTTATTATATATTTTTTATTTATATATACATTATTTGTGGCGCTGCTTATTAATTGGGCAGGTAACATTTACTTAGCTGATCAAGATATTCCATGCTGTTGTTCAACACAAAAGTTCATGGTCATCATCAAAACAAATACTGCTTCAAACCAGTTTACAGATCCACATATACTCTTCTTGCATGAAGTTCTCCAACAAGCATATTAAACACATTTATTATTTTGCTTATAAACACTATGTGCCCATTCCTTCTCAACCTTCTTGAGTTAATCATCCTGACATTCCCACATGAATATTATTAGTTGTGAAGCTCCTTATTATGTCAATTTTGAGACAGTATAATAAAATAGCTTTTTTATGATGCGGTATTGTCAACCTTGTGCCCAAATCCACCATACTAAGGACAGCCCTGTTTTCCTTGTTATGTAAATTTTAAGGCAGTATAATAGAATTTGTATTAAAATATATTTTTTATAGTGTGGTGTCTTCAACTCTCCCACACAGAGGATATTCCTTTGCTAGGTGGCTGTTATATGTATAACTGCTCTGCATGTCTAGAGGCATTCTTCTTTGTCCACTATCCGATGACAAGTTACTCACTTAACATAGCATATTAAATAACCACAAATGGTTTAATACTAATTAATGTTAATATGCAGTAAAATTTGTTATGATCTGTTTCATAATGTCTTGGCATTAAAAAAGGCCTTTGTTGTGGTAGGACAATTTTCTTGTCCCAAACTGCTTAAAGTTATGTTTATTTTATTTTGCGTAGAGTTCCATTGTTGATTGACTGTGTAGCATGTATGAGATTAATCATTGTTAACCACAATTGCCATAAATGTTGGAGAACATTAAATGGAGGTTTTTATGTTAGCTCAGTATATAACATTTTTATGCTGTCACAGAATGGAAATATGTTCATGCTTTCATTCCAAGAATTCTTATAAAACTTTGGACATGCAATACATTTGCACCCCCAGATAGACTGTAGAAATTAATATTGTTTTGTACAGAGTTTATATAATTAAAATGTAGTTTTTTATTGAATGTTAATAGTGTAGTGCATATATTTTTGCTCGTATTTTTGTGTTGCCATTTTAAGCATCTGTTTATCTTGTAACTTTGCATGAAGTGCCCTTTTTTTTAAGGATATCCCTTTATTCTGTGTTAAGCCTAAAATATGTAGCTGTATTTATTAATGATTAATACTCAAAGGCTGATTTTAAAGTCAATGTTAACTAAGAAATGTGATTTATACTAGAAACCCCATTTTATATCAGCCATAAAATCCTTTAAAGTGTGAGTGGTATGTAAATATAATCACCTTTACCCTGCAGACCATTTCAGAATAATGCGATGATTTTTATAGATAACATTAAAATATAAGTGAAAAGTAATATTCAAATTGTTAGACTATGTAAACTTTTATGAGGAGAAATTGCACTGGGCCGATGTATTTCAGCTCTAAAACTTGTAAAACATAGAAATGTGTGATGATGTTGCTCTTCTGGGTTTTGATGCTGTGTGAACTTGTGGGTAGATGCCAACAATTCAGAGAAACATACTGTCCCTATCTTCAGGCCTTGCCTGTGAGTCACAACCTAGAAGACCAACATTTTCATCTTCACCACTGTGAGAACTTAAAATCTCACATAGAAATGATTGTAATGTGTAGCCTCTTTGTAATTTATTTTGTATAACTAATTCAATGTTGCAGGTAACACTCAGAGTCAGAATTCTACTTCATCCCTTTCAGGCTCAAAAAAAAGAAAGGAACTTAATTTTCTCATGTTCCCCAAGTTTTGTTGCATTCTTGTTCTGCACAGTTTTCCTTTCAAGACAGAAAGGGCCATGATCTAAATTAGGAGTAAATAATTAAAACTTTGGTATTTAATTCTGCTAGTTTCCTTAGTACATATAACTACACTGAAAGTATCAAATATGGTTTTCTTTGGTCATGTGCAAGTAAAGTAATTTCATAGTACAAATATCTTTACTTAACACTATTAAAATCCTTCTTATTTCAAGATATCTTATTGAAGTGCAGTCTGCGGTATAATTAATGTACATGGAATTTCAGAAGTTGGATCTAATAACTTCATCAGATTGACAGTTATTGTAGCGTTTTAACATGCACACTGACAGTTGGGAACTATCAATGTATGTTTACTTGTATTAAACACCTACTTTTGGAAATTTTTTATGTTTTGTAAGGTTTAGCAATTGTTCATGTAGTCTGTGCTGCAGTCGGTAGAAGTCTGTTACAGACTTGTTTGATAGGGAACATTTTAGGCTACTTGTAAAAAGATGAATTCTGTAAATTGTAAATGTTTGAATTGTTTATAGCTTTGGCTTTCAGGGATAAGCCATGTCAACTGTTGAAGTCTTTATTTTTCAGCACATATTGCAGTTGCTAACTTTAGATTGAACTTTGGGGTGGAGGGGGGTAGGAAACCCTTTGTTCAGCTGTGGAAGGTGTTTGATGTGATTGGGCAAGCAGAGGATCAGGTTTTATTCAATGGAGGTGAACTTCAAATTAAATTTGCTAAATTGTCTCTTGGATGCCTGGGTTACAGGGATAATTTGATGTGTTTTCAATCATGTAATTTTGATGAACATAAGTGGATACTAAATCCATGTAGTTTTAAGCTAGCATACAAGGTAAGTGGTCAGTCATCCTGGGATGGACCATCACTCTTGCTAAACAGTACTGTAGCACTCGGTCACCTGAAGAGTGGAGATCGAGCTTCCAAAGTGCCGCACAGCCTCAAACAATCTTGATTCATGAATGAATCCACCAGTGTTACACAAGGACCTTCTAATGCTTCACTGATGTAGTGATGAGGGTGTTTGGATTGAAGAGCAAAGATAAGAGATCTTTCTAATGATCATAATACCAACAAACAGTTGCATCAGAATGCGGTCTGAATAAAACACCTCATCCTTACAACATATCAAGCTTTTCAGTATCATATTTGGCTGTAGCTGAGTGCCTCAAATTTAGTACATCGTAACATTAAATTTTAGTTTACATGCTGGATTATTACTTCTCCTTTGCTGCCCCACCCCTTTATCTGTTTCAGTACACATTTCTTTGTATTGATAATATTTTAAAGAACCTAAAGCCAATTTACCTTAAGGTTTCTGCCTCATACAGTCCTTCCCTGTGTAATGCATAATAAAATGTAGTACATAGTGACTAAAAACTTATAACAAAACAGACTGAATATAAAGTAGTAAATTTATTTTTATTATTAATGTTTTAAAATTTTGGAAGATAGTCAGGGAATCCTCCGTTGAGTAATATAATTTGATTTTGATGTCATAAGCTGACACTTTGCAATTTTGACTCTTAGTTCTGATATTCTTCCAGTTTATTGGTGACAGTGCTGATAGTTTTCTCATGTCATCAGGGGAAAATAATGACATAATTTACCACAGACAGTTCTATTTCCTAATCTTGGAACATTTTTTCTTCTTCTCATATTGATTTTGAGTCTCACATTTATAGAAATCAGTTCCCAGGATCTTAATCTGTAACATTTTATCTGCATTTGTGGCTAGCCCATGGCAAAACCCCTGGATTGAGGGAAATATGGTGATTCATAGAGTGATTGGTAGTAATGGTAAATGCACAAAAATCATGCATGAGCATGCCTTGAGTCACACAGTTCTAGTGTTACTTGTAATATTTTACCTGTTGTAGTGTGGTACACATTGGCTACACTTCTTGAATCTATCTCTGCCTGTAACCTCTTCTTTATGCAGGTATCATAAACATTTATACTTTATATTGAGGATTATTGTCTTTATTTAATATCTGTGATTTATATGTTGTGAAACTGTAACAGGCCTAAACTTTTGTAAATATTTTAATGTTTCCCCTGTGGTAAGTAGGTAGTTTAAAATATTAGGTTGCTAGCAAATGGCTTTTACAGTTTACTGCCTCTAAAAGCAATTATTACTGTACTGATTGCAACTATCTGAGATGTGATTGTAGACATAGAAGATATTTCTGGAACATGAAAACTTTGTAATTTCAGTTACTGCTGGATTCAGAGGTTCAGAATTAATTTTCTGTCTTGAAAGTTTTTTGTTTGGAATAAGTACTCAGTACTACTAGTAGTTCATTCCATATTTTATTTTATTTTCAGTATGTGCATATGCACGTGTAATGATAAAAATGAATGAGTAGAGTTGTTTTGACTTTGGTGAAATACATGTTTTACACCTGCCAGTTCCTTCAAGATACCTTTTACTGATCTAGTGTTGGGGCATATTATTTTTGTTTCTTTCCAGACACTTATTTCAATTTGAATTATTTGTATTACTGGAGAAATTGTATTTCGATATAACAACAATAGGTATTTCTGTAATATGTAGTAGTAAAACATTTTTTTAAATTTAAGATTATTATGTTATAAGGATATTTTATTTGCTTGAATCAGTGGCACTCTTATTGGAATTTGTGATGTTTTTGTGTTACAAGTTTGCAAAATTAACTTCCTGGTATGGACTTCTGGCTTTCAATTTCCAGTAGAGGCCTAAGGTCTCTTCTCTACCATGTCCAGAATAACTCCTGGGCCCTCCCAGACATGTCTTTAATGGATACCAGCAGTTATTTCCTTGGTGTAAGAGCATAAGGTGATGATTTAGCTTCCTTTGTTATCAAGGTACAGAATATCCATCTTTGTGGCATAATTAATAGTAGCCATTGTTGGTTCTGTTTGACCTAAACGTATGATAAATTAACAGCTGATAGAACAAGATGTCATCTGCATAGATGCTATTAGGCAATGTGAACTGATCTGAAAATGGAGGACTGAAAAGTGTTCGGTAGTGGTCGGACTTCTAAATTACATTTCTAGCTGACCATTTAAAAGTCTGCACGTGTTTAATTTTTCTTTTCTTACAATATATGCATTATGTTCTATATACTACATAATTACAACAAATTACATCTTAGTCAATTTGCAGTTCTTTCATTGTGTTGCTTTTAATCTTGCTGCTACTGATATGAGGTGTGTTGTGTATGACTATAGCCTAGAATACAGTCTTGATAAAATCACAGTAGCAGGATATGTTCATGTCATAATAAAAAGGACCAAAAATGATACCTGATCAGAATAATGTTACAGAAATTTAGTAATTCATTAGATTCTTTATACGCTTAGAAAATCTAAAAACTTAAGTGTTTAATTCCTTCAATGACCAATTGAGACTACACAATAAAAATTCACTTTCTTTTCCCACCTCTCCATATTTAGTTGTATAATATATGTTTCAGCACATGTATAATTCTTAATATTTATATAATATACTTTATTCTTGCATTAATGGTAGTCTGGAACCAATGCATGGGCATAACTGTACCATGGTTATTTTCCTTTCTAAAGCTCTTTTATTTTGTTTAATTATTCCACATGCAAGCAAGTTACATATATATTTTGAATTTATATTGCTAAGTCTTTATATGTATCATGTATACAGTTGGGGAAGAAAATGCATCATTATGGTTAAATGACAATACACCAAACGGTGTTTCCTTTGAAAACAATTTCACCAATTGATGTGATTGAAACTAATAATTATTTTTAAACTGAAATGTTGAAATACTTATTAGTTTTATTATCTTCATGTAACTCATGGGATTATGTAAGTCATTTCTTTTATTAAAAATGGCACATTATATGTTACAGATTAATATTTTATTATAATTATATTAGTTTTTCACTCTCACCAGCATTGAACTTGTGATTGTTGCCTATTTGGGTCTGGGTCCATGATATGCCCTTTTAATAATGCCTACATGGCGTATAGTGGGACAAACTTTACTTTTTTACTTATGTAGAAATTAAAAACTGCTGAATTTTGAAGTCCATACACATTAGTTTGATCAGCCTATTTCTCCGGGGAATTTAAGAAGGCACCCTGAAAGAATATTGTGTTTAAATCCGTAGTAAATTTGTCTCACATTTCAAAATGTAGGTGTAAAATTATAATGTTTTTATATGCATTTAATTGTAACTGGACCCTGGTATATCCAGTCTCATGAAGTAAGTGCTGTTAATAATGTCTATTTATTTACTTCATTGTTTGAGAGAGTTCAGTATAGTTATCAGAAGTTAGTGCATCCACTTACTTTTGTAAGGTTATGGTATGTTTCAGATTTTAGCAAAATATTGGCAATGTACATACATGAATTTACAGAGACTGGAGGTTGAAAAGAGATAAACAAATTTTAATGGATTAATATATCCACACAAAGAATAAAATGAAATTGTATGAGAGATGTTATGTTATACGTATCTGACATTTCAAATATTGTACAAGTGTGAAAACTGTTATTCAAAAATAAAGTGAAATGTATTTAACTGAAGATATTGTGCATGTACTGGACAGCTGAATCCCAAGTACATTTCTACCTTAAACCCTTTTAAAATTTGTGGATGGGTACTGAAGTTATGCTGTCCTCATGCCATGTAATTGACTTGATGACAGCATTTTTGTTTGGTAAAACTAAATGTAAGAGAATATGTTTTATCTACGTTCTTTTATTTGATTAAAAGAGTAGATCTGTAATGAGCGAATGTAAATTTTGAAACATTACTGTATATTGCCAGGGAAACTTTGTAAGTCGTATTGGAGTTGTATTTTTATGTATTGATACTTATAATGTTGGTGCTTGTTAAAACTTTTCTTCCCAAATTTAGATTTCAGAACTTTGAAAATTTTTGAAAAAGGAAGAGACTGTAAAATGACCCCTTGTAATCATTACTGTGTAGTAATGTGACAGTGCTTAAAAAAGAAATATCCGCTAAATGTGTTGTCCTTATTCATTGTGATATTTAGAGTTAACTTCGGTAACATAAATGTATTAGCAGAGACCAATGCAGCAAGCTAACCTTGCATGATACAGGTGAACGCATGACATGAATTATAATGGCAACAGCTCCAACTATGTGGCACACATGAGATTTGAGGTTCAGACGGTGTTGCAGTTACCATGTTGATATTCTGGGTTGTTATGCTGTGTAGACCTCTAGGTAGATACAAACATTTGAGAGGAACATGCTGGCTCCATCTTCAGGACTCAGTATGTTCTCTCAAAATTTTTTTTATCTGTCTACAAGTTCACATGCCATAACAACCCTGAAGACCAGCATCAGCATATATGGCATGCATGTTCACAAGTTTCACATTTGCCTGTTTGTGTGTCCATTTGGTGATGCTGTACCAAGTGTAACAGTTAATAGCAAAAGTGAGAAATTTCCAGATACAGATAATTAAGAACAATGAGGTAATATGAGGATAAGACAAAGAGGGTAGTGAGTGATGTCCTTTCTTAGGTATTAGCTCAACTCAGTCATCCTCAGTTAGGACAGCCAGTCTTCCATTGGGATTCAAACCAGGAATGAGTGGTGAATCTTTTGGTCTGGTTAATAGTGAACTGCCAGACCACCAATACATAATGACTATCCAGTTCCATTGCATGAAAATAAGTGGAAGAAAACAATTCATGATTGTAGTAATTAACACCCTACACTAAGAAAGATTAAAAGTAGTCTTTTGTGATAATTGCAAGAATGATGATTCTATTTTCTTGGTGATGCAGGATTTCACTGCATTTTATTTCCAGCTGTTCTTTTGTCAGGCGATAAGTATCTAAAATGACTGTAAAGCGTAACTATTGGTATTTATACAGACACCAAGAGACAGACATGCTTTTAATTAGATATTAAGAATTATATTTTCTTGGACTTAGCATAATTGAAATACCATTATACTGATAATTTTTTATTACAATTACATGCAACTGCTCTGATTATGATACATACTAATATATTTAATCCTAAAATTTCTATGTTCACATGATTATACACCTGAAACATGTATTTACACAGTACAACAATCAAGCGTACTTCTCTATTTTGTGATATGAGCTAGACACTGAATTTACTGTATTGGCACACAAATGTACAAAGTTACATTATTTGTATCCATACAAATTCTTTATCAGGAACTCTAAAACCTGTACATTTATCTCTGTTCCGTAAAGACTGACAGCCATATTCAGAGTTGGGAACACACAAAATTCTATGCTCTTTACTAGTCTAATCTTTTGTCTTGTATCAGGTATAAGCATAATACAAAGTGGATGCTTACAAGACTAATGCAACGTTTGTATATTATAATTTAAATTTAATACAAATCTTTATATATATATATATATATAATTTAGGAGATCATATTTCATTTGGCAGATGATTGATTAAATATCTTACATTAGTGGATTACTTGTGGTGTTACAATTATATTATTTGTTGCTGTGGTAGACATACCCTTAGAACTCACACATGTATTAGTATATTATGTAATTGAGTGTTATAGTAAATGACTGTGTAAAATTCACTACTATCATCACAATTTAATATTTTTGACAACTTTTAAAAGTACTGCCCACTCCTTTTAACACCTGGGTACCGGCATCTTTCTAGAATGTCAGACATTCTGGTAAAAAAATTATTATTCTGCTTACTTTCCTTCAAATGTTTTACTATTCATGAAATTAGGAGGAACTTCAAATTAATAATTATACAATCTAGAATACATATCTTTTCATAGTTTTCACTATTACAGATTCCAGTTATATGAAATTTTGTCATATGTATCTACAAAGTTTTACACTGCCATCATGTTTGTAATTTTTAGCATATAAAACAGTGTTTCATATAGAATTTTTAGGAATATTTGATCTGTCTTTATTATTAATTCACATGGCCTCCAAGTTGATATTGTGATGGCATGAAATTCAAGATGTACAAAGATGGGGTTGCCTCAAGTCGCATGATATTTGTATGAAGTTTTATGAAGATCCATCACAAGTTATTACGGAGGAAGAATCACATGGTTGAACAGCTGTACACATGGACAGAGAGAAGTACACACGGACGGATGGGCATACATATGGACACATTAATACCACAAGCCTATATTTTCATATATATTATGAAAAATTTGCTGAAAATAGACTACAACTAATAAATTTGATTGATATACTAGAAGAAATCAAACTTAAGTTTTCATTGTGCAGGATATTGTTTGAATTCTTTACAGTTCATTTACAATATCAGATGTGAAACAAAATATGTAGGAATTTTAATGTGTAGAATAAATGCAGTTTCAAGTTTGCAGGTTACTACCGATCTTAAAAAGGAACATCAATTTTCCAGCTCATGATCACCAGACGTGGTTTTGAAGTCTAGATTGTCTGGATACAAAGCATTTAGTGACAATAAATACAAACTAAATTAATCTATGACTTGCCATGTCCACAAGTTTTTATCGAATATGAAGGATTTAGCCAAGCCACAAACTTTCCTTTATGTAAAGTTGGGAATTTTATCATTTCTGTTCTGAACCCTTTATTTATAATATGTGATAGGGACATTGCATGTCTATCCACAACATTTAGACTTCAAGTGATTTCCATGCCAGTCTGATATTCTGCCATTTTTGTGTCCTATTAGGTATCCTTTACCACTACAAATATGAACTTCCTTCTTAGTTAAATATTCCACACCCTGCATCTTGAAACTGCCTTTCAGTTACTTTGTAGATAAGATTTGTGTTGTATACTTTTATTTCTTTTTTTGGTCTAGGATTTGCAGTCTGCAATGATTTGACTGAAAATTAATTTTTTTTTAATATGGTGCTTAGAATTATTTTAGGCCTCTTAATACGTATTCAGCCATTAAAATCCACAAAGCAGTGAATTATGAAAATGAATACAATAAAATTATAAATTCGTTATTATTCAGTTTACGGGGAGTCCAAAATGGAATCATTTTATTTTTCATCCCAGAGTTTGCCAAAAGTGTAAAAGGATGAGAATTATAAGAATAGTTTATTTATTTACCTTAACTGAACAGTGTGTGAGTGGTTATGCAGTGACTGGTACCATATCACAGCAAGAACTGGCAAAAATCTTACTAGTAAGCTCTTAATGAGCTGTGAAGTGTGAAATACCATTTAAGATCTGTTTCATTAAATTTCAAATGTAGTGCCATCCAAGGTACTGACATAAATCACATGACAGTAAACATATAAATGTAAATCAAGGAAGTCCAAGCATGTAAAGTTTCATCAAAGCCTCTTTAGTAACTAAAGATTGCCACAGAGACAAAAGAGAAGCCTGCATACAAATGGAAAGCCTGTATGAAATAAATTATGAAAGAATGTGACTCAGACAGCAAATGAAGATGGCAAACTCAAGGAATGAAGCTAAGAGGAAGAATTAAATATGCAAGACATATGTGAAGTGATGCTTTGATGAAGTATCATTATCATTTTGACAATTGAGAGATATATCAGAACAATGTACAAAATATCTGAATATGGCTTTATAAACCATTACCTACTCACTGTAGTATTGAGACTAAACAGAGAACACTTATTTTTCACATTTGATTCGAGTTCATAAATACATACACAGAAAATGCTGAGGTTGCTTTTTATTAAAAATATTCTTACACGTAGATAACAGGTACATATCATCTATACCTCTTATTCAGACACCTGTAAATTGAACACACAGTTTTGTATTTTCTTTAATTTTAAACTAATTGGATTATAATAGACATATGTTTTAACATTGGCAAACAAATGCTCCTGCTATGATTTTTATGCATGTTTTAAAACAGTGATAATCCAATTTTTGATACTAACAGCATAATTTACTAATACCAGAATATTTCTATAGTCGGTCTGCCCTGCATTTCACTCCATTTGTATCCTTACATTAATATTATTGAATGATTATTGGACTGACATGTACTATTTGGCTTATACTAATATGAACATACTTTTTTTTCTTGTTCATTAAGTTAAGTGACAGTGAGCCTTTAATTCTAAAGATTATGTTTTCATAAGCTATCATTATATCAGAAACACTCTTTTCATACTGTATTTAAATGTGCGATATTATTTATTCTGTTTCACAAAAAAGAACTTGACAAAAGAATGCAAATATCAAGATGAATTTGATAATTCGTTTATAAGCCAGTATCTTCTTAATCAGTTGCTCATCACTTTTGTATTAGTTTGATTTTAAATTATCATACAATCTTTATGTCTTTAGTATCAGAGGTTTTTATGGCAGTGTGAGTTTAGACTGTGGTCTTCTGGGTGGTTGCATCATGTAGTCAGGAACATTTCCATGAAGATGGAAGCAGCATATTTCTCCAAAATATTGATACACAACCAGATTATATGGCACAACAACCCAGAAGACCACACCTAAAATCTTTATTTAAGTATTTAGAGATAAATTGTAGCTGCTATGAGAGAAACAAATGGAAGATGTTGAACCGAATTTCAGATTAGACTTAATTCTGCCAAACTTGAATAAGGGAATTGTTTCAAATTTTCCGGAAGGAAGTGGGATGAAGTTCTATTCCATTCCACCCAATTTCAAGCACTGGGTTAAACAATATAATGAAAAGAACATGTAATGATTGAATCATACAGCCAAGACATATTTTAAACTCTGTTACCATCAGTTGGTTCATCTTTGCAGTGAATATAATATTTATTCTGATAAGCACAATCCAGAGATTTAGTTTGTAGAGGGACTGCTTATTAGGTTGTCCAATATAGAGTTAAATTTTCTCTTGTTAGTTTTATGTTTTAGTACTAAAAATCAGGAACATGTTTTATCTCTATTTTAAAATTAATGTTTATTTGAAAGCTTCAATCTTTAGTTTCAAGGCAGATCATCTTTCACAATTTATCTTACATAAATCAAACCAAAAAACATTTCAGTAGAATAATCTGTTCAGAATTTGAGAATTGAATACAAATTTTAATTTTTTAATGTTTAAATTATTTGGTGGCTTTTATTTATCAAATAATTCCTTTTTTATAAGAAAATAATAGTTTTAAAATCATAAGTTATTTAATAAAGATGATGGTTATGATGATAAAAAAGATCAAATTTTCTCTCACAAACTTCCATTCGTTAAGTGCTCACGTTTGTACATTGATTGATATTTACACATAAAGCCAGTGCTTGCAGCGGAACCGGCTGACATTGTGTGTCTGCCGAATGCTCTCATGTTCTTCTAGAGGTGTGATGTTGATTGCAATTCTCTGAAATACAGAAAACAAGACTGTCTAATTTTGGCATGAAAATAATCCATAGTTTGTCCCATATAACATTTAGCTATAATCATTGAACAGTTTCACATGTCACTTTTTACTGACTTTAATGTTAACTTTACTTTAGTTTGTACTTGTGTGTGTGTATTTATTTGTTTATTTACATCTGTTACTTATACATTACCATGATGAACAGCATAGGAGACAAAAACTCCCCTGTCTAACTCCTCTGAACATTTGGACTTTCAGATTTTCTTCAATCTCTAACCCTGTGTTTGTCATAGATGTTCTTTATTCTCTTTGTTAGTTTTGGATACATTTTCCCTGTGTAACAATTTTCAAATTTTCTTTCTGTTTTTACTATCATACACCTTTTCAAGACCTACATAATCAAAACACGTATGTTTGACAAATTATGATTTTTTTCGCTAACATCTGTTTCACTGTAAAAACTTAAATACCTGATGACCTATTTCCACAATTTATTTTCCACCTGTCTTTACAGTAGCAAATTTATATGAAAAAATCTTACATTTTCCCCTATGATTTTCAATGTTTTTCCCCCCTTTTTCTGTGTCCAGTACACACCATTCAGCACGGTGTGCATTGGTGGTTAGCAGGATTCACGACCCATCAGTACATGGGTTCTATCGGGACCATGACATTTAACGCTCCTGCTGTGACCCCCTATTTTCAATGTTAACAAGTCAGGTATAAAAGAGGTAATGTGCAATACAGCCTGTTTATAACACTCGGAAAAATAGCTTGTGTTATATTATTTAGTGTTCTGTCTTACGACAGGTCCATTGCTCTGCCCAAAAAGAGCTCTCCAGTTTTCCCTATTCTCGGCTTCTCGTTTTAATTCCTGGAACGTCATCTTCTTTCCTTGTTTAAGATCGTTATGAGTTTATAATTCTCTAAATTATTCTATTTCTGAGGCATTCATAGGCAGTGATGAATATTAAAATGAGTAGCAAACTGAATAAAACAGAGGATCAGATCTCATGACTTATTCATAGTATTACCTTCACATTCACGAGAGTAGGAAAACCAGTAAGAGCTTAATCTCTGGGATTTTTTTAAAGTTCTTTAAATACAAGAAAGAGTAAATGTTTAATCAAAGCAGATACACACTGACCTCTTTCAGTGTGCCTGGTGTCTGTATGATGCTGATGATGGCAACAAGAGGAATCATGAGAATGGATGAGAGGGCCAGAGTCCAACCAATCCATTCAGCCCAGCTTGGGTAATTGTACTCATTGTACTTAAGGGGTTGCTGGTACAGTAGACCAAACATCACCACACCCTGAAAATATGAACATTTCTGATTTATAAACAGGCTGTTTTCTGCTAGAATAAAAAAGTTTGGAAGCGGAAATTATTTATTTTGTCAAGAATTATTTGGAACATTTGGACCCTCATGGGTCTTTGAAATCCAAAACAGAGAGGAATAGATTTTATCTCCTTGACCTTATGTTACAATAATCAATGAATATTTTGTTCAGTAAGAAAAATACGGAAAAATAAATTTTAAAACTATTAGGGCCATGTGATTAGAGTTGGAGGGAATGAGGTACCTCCACTGTAAAAGATGACAATTTTAATTTATTATGTTGATCTATTCTAATACTCACTATAATAAAAGCTGGACTAACAAACTTCCAGCAGATTCGCCAATATAGTCCTGGCTTTGTGCCCAACATGTCTTCAACATCTTGTGAAAATCGCTCCAGGCCTGTGTAAATGATGAAAAAAAAGCACATATCTTCCACTGTCAATTAAATAGCTTCTTCACTGTCTGTTTCTATACTAAAAGTTGTTTTATTTTAGTCTGTATAAATCCATTATAACTCTGGTTTAGTTGAAATTCAAATTAAACTTTTTCAAATTTGTGGTCTTTTGGGTGTAATGAAGTGGCTTATAAAAAAGCATTTGTGCATGACAAAATAGATAGTGTTATGATTTATATAACTTTCATATACATATTTTTTGATATGATGAATATTTAACAGATATAATGGAAAGTGATTGGTGATTGTTTGCAGTGTGATACCTGTATTGTTAATTATGTCAACAGGAGGTTTGTGTCTAAAATCAACATCAGAGACTGAGAAAAATGAACTGAAATAATACTACTAAAGAATAAAACACAATTAAGGCAGGTTAGTGCACTGGATGGCTTACCGTAAAACCACGATACTGCTATGGCTTCAAAAAGTGCAGAACAGAGAAGTGAGATGCCAGCTGAGTATGTGTCAAATAAATGGAACATGTAGATACCTCCCTGCAACGAGGATGATATTAGTAACTTGAAAATATACTTGGCACACAGAAACAGAACACAATGGGTGAGGATATTTCATTTGCTGATCACGATGCCAACAAGCTTGTTAAGTTATTCTTTTCTTATCTTTTATTTTTTACCATAAATGTTATAGTAAATTATGAAAACAGTTAAATGACTGGATTATTTTTATCATAGATTACTGAATTTACAAGGCTGTTATGGTTTTGTTTTAAATGAGTTATATTTTTATCCAGATTTATGGCTTAATTATTTAAAAGTGTATTTTATTCAAAGTTCAGTTCTTTTCTTGTTACTGTGTTCATAATCCATTGTGAAATTATTAAATTTTATGACTCATTTAGGTTTTAGCACAGAACCAAAAAAGTTCTTTAAGAACTAAAGAATTATACAAATCATATTTAAATATCCATCATAACAAAAGTACTCCAAATGTTACTTGTCGAATTTTAACCTTTTTAAAGACTGGCTTGTATAATGAAACAGTTGTACCTACTGGTGTGACATTGATTAGTGCAATGGAAAAGGAGACTACAGCAGCTGCTAGAGTGAATATTTCGCGGGCAAAACGACGGCCTTGAAAGAAGGAGTGGAATTCATCCATGAGACCAGTGATGACACATTCCATTCCTCCCATCTGAAAAGAGAATACAGGTTCTAGCATTAAAAGAAGAAATTATACAATAGAATTCAGTACTTCTGGATTTAAACCTTTCACTGTTGTGGATTAATGTGCAGTATTCATTAAATCTGATTCAATGTTAAATAATATTTGGAGTTCATTTTGGTTTACATTTAAAAAATATATAACCAAAACTTAAGTGTTATTACAAAGCTTAACAAATTAACTATACTAGGGACATGATTGTTGGTCCCACCATCAACAATTCTTTATTTTTCAACTGGTTTTTGTCAGGAAAGCACTTATTATTGCAGATACTTCAGGCAAGTTTGAGCCAATAAACCACTCCTCTAAATTTATCCCTGAGGGAAAACTGGCGAACTCTTTTTGGGCAGAACAATGGACCTGTCGTCAGACAGAACACTAAATAATAATAATAATAGAGTCTGAGTGTACTCACAGCACTGTCCAGCCCCAGCATGATAAGCATGAAGAAGAAGAGCATTGACCAGAAATTTGAGCCTGGCAGAGTGGCCACAGCTTCAGGGTACACCTGGAACACTAGGCCTGGGCCTGCACAAACCAAATGTTTACAACTAAGAAGCTTACCTGTATGAAAATAAACTACCTTCTTTAATGCATC
Organism: Zootermopsis nevadensis; assembly: GCF_000696155.1. The sequence goes on along the minus strand of NW_019059767.1, from coordinate 935,755 downwards.
TTTAGTGCCATACATTTAGACTATGTAATTAGCATTAATAAAGCTATGAGAAATGAAATAGGCTGGAAATGATGAATGTTACATGATAAGGAACTGTGGTAATTTTGCAAACTTAGCTCACCCAGTATAGTTAGGATACCTTGATTTTGAGGGCAGCTCATAAAGACATTTGGAAAAGACAAGAGATGAAAGCATAAGAGATAAAATTCATCTTAAATGCAAATAAGTTTTTGTTAGGAATTGTTATACATTCTCTGTACAAAGTGCATGAATTAAAGGCAATGTGGGAGACCATATCTATCCACTTGTCCCATGTTTCAGGTATGAACTACAAAAATGATTTCAATGACATTTTGCAGGAATGAGGACTGGGAGGTATATTGTTAAATGCAATTCTATTTTTAATCTATCAAATATTGTTTCAGAGGTGCTTGTTGCCTCCATCATCGTTGGCAGCTAGCACATTTTAAACATTGGTAAACTTATGCCAGACTGTTTGGTGCAACAACCCAGAAAAGTCATGTTCATACTCGCCACCGTGAGAACCTTCAATATCACAGAGTGCATTTTGTCGCCACCGTGAGAACCTTGAATATCACAAGAGTGCATTTTCTTATCCTTGTGCTATGTTGATTAGAATTAGGCTTAACAGGTGTCTAATAACTGAAATGAAACTCGAATTCATTGTCACGTTACAGGGTTAATTAGATTGCGTCTGTGTTTCGTTCATATTTCTTGTCATGGTAAAATGGTTGTAAATCTAACCTAAAGGGACAAATAATAATTCCCTCATTACCGTTGGCTTTTCTTATCATGTACCACAGATAAAGCAAATGGATATATCCGTGCTTTGTCACGGATTAAAGGGCTACTGATGATGCCGCCAATATAACGGAATATAATGTGTATATAATGTTTTATTATTAACTATATTTATCATATATTTCAGATTTTGGAAACTGTTGGTGTTATATCGTAATATCATAACGAGAATAACTGTTTTGAGTGGTAGGCTATTTGAGAATCCTCTGTTTTGTCCTCCACCTGTTCTGGTTATTTGTACTGCTGGCCATTCTGGTATCGATATGAAGGCGCGAAAAATAAATTTCACACCTCTTTCGTCAAGCACTTCGTTCAGAACAGTTAGAGCTCAACCATGTGCCGTTGGTGTGCGTACATTTTGGTTCTTATTCTTAGTGATAAATGTGAAAGTATTCAATCCTACATCCTCAATTACCAAGATTATCGAGCATAGGTATTTGATATTGATGGTAAGTAAGTAGAATATAATTTAGGATTTGAGGTTTTCACAGCTGTGGGTATGAAGATTGCTGTCTTCTGGGTTCTTATGTAGTAATTAGGGCGATGAAGGAGGTAGTATGACCTCTGAAACGTTGGTGGACATCTACTATACTACATGGCGTAACAACCCAGAAGATGGCAATCTTCAGAATAGAATTTATTTGCATTGCTGTACCAAGGACCCTATACCTAGATTAAAACAGTTCTTGTTGGTAGTACTTGAAATTTGTTTTGTCAGAAATTAATTTGAGATAATTTGCTAGCTAGCAAATACATCATTCATGAATATTTGGAAGCAGTCAGTTTCTGAATGTAAATAATAATATTAGTATCATCTGCGACAAGTATGGGTTTAGACTGAGAGTTAAAGTTAATATTATATCATTGATATATGTGAGGAAAAGCATAGTACCAAGTACTGAACCTTGAGGAACCATGTTTTATAATGCCCCAATTTGAATAGGTGCTATTATTTGAATCTGATGATTTTATTTATATCTGTTAACCTTCTGTCATGAAGGTAATTTTTAAACTATTGACCAGTTATATTTTTTAATTCTATAAAATAGTTTGTAGTTAGATCTGCATGATTTTTCAGAGGTTATAAAGCCCTAACGTTGTATAATTCTGGTACAAAGAAAAAGTTTACAGTAAGTGGGAAGTAATTACATACCTTCAGTTGCCACATTGCTGATGTGGATGCCCTGCTTATGAGACATGAACCCCAGGTATGTGAAAATGACAAAACCAGAGAAGAAGCTGGTGAAACAGTTGACAGCAGTAGTCACGAGGCAGTCCCTATTATAACATACCCAAAAAAGAGTAAGCTTATTCAGGCTTCTCAATTGCAGTGGTTTCCAAATTTTTACCAGTTCACAAACACTTTCCTTAAAATTCTGATCAAGAAATCCACAAATGAAGGAATAATTTTTCCCTTAAGTCACATTTCTACCCCAAGGTCAATTGTTGCGCTCTCCTTGATCTGTTACACAGCTTATTTCTGAGAAGCTGCCTACCATAATTTAACAATAACATTTTGGGGCTATAAAGGGGTTTACAAACTATGGTTTAGTAACCATTGTTGGGAGTTCTTGGAGTTAATCTTTTAATTCTTTAAACATTTATTGTTTTATTTCAGTTTTAATCTGGTTGAGAAGCACAAACACCTCAGCTTACTTCCAGGATGAAATATATTAATTTAACCTAAAAATTGTAATAAGTAAGGCTGATAATAATTTGGGATTAGAATGTGTGAAGCCATACCTCCACCCCCATATGTCATTTCATTAAGTACGAAGGGAAACTTCACCTTTTCATTTATCTTTGAAGGATCAGTACCAATTAGCTTTGAATGTCTCTGACTAATTTTTGGGAAGAATCCAGTTCAGATCCTCGCTGAGGATCAACTACCCTGGCTTTATTTCAATTTGTTTGTTTTGGAAAAATCAAATTTATTCAAAATATCACTGTTGCTTCCCCAAATATCTTTTTATATCTATTGCTCACATTCATCGTACAGTGAATTTCAGTCTGTCCTACATAACCTCAGCAGATGATACGATGCCTTTAAGTAACTGATTAAACCAAAAAAATATTTCTTAACTGAGACTACTTGAAAAGTAGGATATATTAACTGGTTTCATTAATATTCTGAAATGTCTGCCCTTCATACAACTTTTTTAAGACGATACAGAACAAAGTATTTAAGGTCAAAGTCTACAGGAAAGCATATCAGCTCAGTACAGTTCCTGTTGACTGTTTTATGTCACCAGGAGATTGGATTGGTTCGATTCTAATCAGATATGGGGCGTGTGAACTACAGTATTTCTGCCATTTGTTTAAATTGATACTAGGATAGGATTTTCCCTTTGTTACAACATTTAGAGCTCCTCTGGGTTCTCGCCAGCCTCACATTCACTGGTTACGTCTTCGTGAGTAAAGTTGCCGGGGCGTGAAGCTGACCATTCACCTCCTCCTAGTTCCGAAATTAAGAATGGGTGGACATATATACCTGCATTCCCCTATACGTCTACATGGCTTAATTTTTAGTTAAATGCCAGGGGGAAATTTAACTTTGTGCGATTTGAATAACATTTTTATATTTCAACGAATACGTACAGTAGACTCACGATTATCCGGGTTGGTTGGGAAATATATTTTCCCGGATAATCTGCAAAAAATTAAAGAAATACACGCACGTGTAACAAATACGTAAGTTTATTTACAGGCATGCACTAATTAAAAATTTATAACTTGTGTTGGGCAAGGCCGTGGTCTAGGCAACACGGAGTTTTCCTCCGGGGGCTTCCCCGGTTTCTACGTGGCATCCCAACAATTACTCCATTCACACACAGAAGAAGGCAATGGCAAACCACTTCTGGATCATCTGCCAAGAACGTATATGAACAGGTCCCAGTCCGAGAAAAGGATGGAAGGATCCTGTTCATATGGACCTGTCGTCAGACAGAACACTACAAATAATAAATAAACATACCAGCTATTTTTTTAAAAAAATAATAATTCGAGTTGATGTAACGTTCTACTGTTGAAAAGTTCAGGTTTTAGCAACAATCGATTTATGCCACTCTTGTATTAATTTCGTTCTTTTTAAACATTTACAACAGGTTTCCTAGATTTTTTTAAAAAAATTCGTTTAAACAAGATTGACCACGGTCAATCCGTCCCCGGATAATCGAGAGTCTACTGTGTAGTCAATAGATTAATCTCATCTTTGTTAAAGTTTACTTTGAGACAAGAAGTTAATATTTACAGCCTATCTTACGTTTCTAGACTTACCGGAGACAGTTATTATGGAACGTATTATAACTGGCGTAGGACAAATGAACCCCGAATCCCGCACCTACCGAATAAAAAATCTGGACCGCAGCATCCACCCACACCTGAAAAATAGAAATTCGTAACTTAACTAGAAATAACACAGACATTAGAAATAAGGTAGGCGGGCGTGTAATATAACACAGTACAGTCAGTTCTGTTATAACGCGTGGTTTCGTTATGTGATTTAGCTATAACGCAATGGAATTTATGGTTTTTTTTACAGCAGCATTATTTTTGCATGTCGAACTGAAAGTACAACATTTATAAATTTCCTTTGTAAAGTGAATTAAATGTTGGAACAGTCTCTTAAAATACGTCAGTCGCAATGGTGGAGCGTGACTTTTCAAAAGTGTTTGTCAAATCCCAAGGCGATCAGGGGGGTCATGCTGAGAGTGAAGGCTCGGCTCCAGGTCATTTGTGTTTCTTTCCTTGTTTGGTTCTCAAGGTTATGTTTGATTGAAGGCGCTCAAGATGGTGATCCAGTCTTGATGAACATACGCCGAAGGATCTTCGGCCCGGGGGAGGGGGGAGGGTGTTGAGGCGGAGGAATGTTCGACGTTCTCTTTTCTCTTTATTGGTCGTCGCCTCGCATGATTCTCTTGTTTCGCTCCTACTTTATTGCGTTGCGTTTCTTCGTCACGAAGTTGGTGTCATGTCAGGAACTGTGATTGGAATTCCTTATGTGTTGTGAGAAATCGACCGCAGAACCAGAGTGAAGTCAGTTGCCTTGTTTTCTTTTGCACAGCTGCCCTCACTAAAACGAGTTTGGGCACTAAATATAAGACTTATTTAATCAAGACTTTGTAATAGGATACGTGCAGATTTGAGAGTAAATATTACCAGCCTCAGTTTCAGGAGTCGAATACAGTCCAATTTTATAGACGTGGCCGCTGAACAGCTCGTGAGGGGAAGTCTGGGAAGGAGTGGTGGGTCAGTGGCTAAAATTCCCAGTTAAACTTTGGACTAAAATTCCCAGTTAAACTTTGGACTAAAATTCCCAGTTAAACTTTGGACTAAAATTCCCAGTTAAACTTTGGACTAAAATTCCCAGTTAAACTTTGGACTAAAATTCCCAGTTAAACTTTGGACTAAAATTCCCAGAATTCCCAGTTAAACTTTGGACTAAAATTCCCAGTTAAACTTTGCTAAATATATCAACAAATTGACTGAATTAAGCAATTTACAATACATAAAGTAATGTTAGGCTTTATGGCATTATAACAGAACACAAGCTTTAAACATGCGATTACTGAAATCAGTAGCTCAGATTATATGGCGGCTAATGAACAGTGAATTGGAAAGGATGTTGAAAGAAACGATCGTGGCACAATTTAGGCACGGTTCACATTACGCGGTTTGCCCCGCGCGGTTGTTTTGCTGAGGAAGACAACGAAAAAATATCAGCGAAGACAGTCGAGATTTTATGTCGGCATATCCCGAACACAGAAGAGGAATGGTAACCATCCGGCCGTGACATTAGATTTCTTGTTTCATTTTGTGGTTCTATAACAGACTATTGCGTCTGGTATCAGCGTCATTTATTTCTTCGTATTATTTTATTCTTGTCTTATTTAGATTTTTTGATATTTGCCGTGAAGTTTGGTTGTTCTTCCTAAGCTTGTTTCATCTATTTTGGCTTTTAAAATTCCTGCCTCGTTCTTTACGCTCGCTAAGAGCGACATGTTTCGCTTACGGCATTTCCTTTCAAGACTTTTACTGAGATCGCAGCGGTGTAGTATTGCAACTGAACGATCCACTCGTGCTTCATAACGTTTTTCGAGCTCTCTTTTGTCGTCATATCTCTCGCACTTCACTGAGTGAATTCCCTCGAGTGGGTATTTCAACCCCTACAACTGTAAGATTTGCCAAATACCTTCCTTCTGTTCGTATCAGCCGCCCCCATTCTCAGGGTTTGATGGACCAAAGAATTGATGGAACTCAACTTCCTACTACCAAGGACGTTACTATTTGTTGTGCGTGTTGCTTGCGATGCAGGCGTTCAAAAATAATCTTTGTGGTTCGGTTTGGACTACCACGCTTGTTGGTTATGCGGGTATTTTACAACGCTATATTAACTTCAAATGTGATATGCTCAGATGATTGTGAATGATGGTTAAGAAAGTTTTCTTCGGACGGAAACCACGATTTTTTTTTCAGGATAGCCGATTTCTTGCCGATATTCGTAGGTCATCCCTTAGAAACATTAGAGGTTTTAACCAAGATATTAATTTAAATTAAAATTTTAGTGTTAACTGGGAAAAGAGGTGGATGTAGAGAATTGGCTTTAAGCTACATATTTAAGAATTTACAAGAGAAATTAAGGCTGTTCAGGACTTGGTACAGTGACTGGCTTTTATGTTAAATAGCATACTGAATCCCAATCATGAACATGCAATTACCTGAGTATCGGCCAGTCGCCCGAGCTCGGGTTTTAGGTAGTAGACTATACCCCCGATTGCTCCTGGCAGCATGAGGCCTCTGATGAGGAGGATGGTCAGGACGACGTATGGCAGCGTCGCCGTCGCCCACACTACCTTACCTAAGAGAGAAACTGGTTCTTAGTACACGTTGATCGTGGTCTGTTGGATTGTGACGC
>NW_019059767.1:911865-928903 GCF_000696155.1 Zootermopsis nevadensis | reverse complement strand
TTCACAAGCCGACATGGCGTCAAAATCGAGAAGACCACAGTCGAGATATTTGTCGCCGCGACCTACATGCTAGATTAAAGCATTAAAGCACAGTGACAGCTTTAGAAATCGTTTTTAGGACAGGACTGACGCACCTGAGGACTTGACGCCCTTGAAGAGAGAGAGATAGAGCATGCTGTAGACAAGCAGCAGGCAAAGGACCAGCTGCCACTTGGGGTAGCCCATCTCATGGAGACCACCGCTCCGCTGCATTTCCAGGACGGCACGGCTGCAAGCACACAGCGGTGTTTGTTAATTTCACGACTTTTATAAACTGCTTATGTTATTTGGCGTTAAAGGATGAATTGGGGAAGGAGTTGGTTACTCAGCTGGTCAGAAAAAGAATTATTTGTGTTTTTATAGAACCAGATAATTTATTAATGTATGGCGGAATACGATGTTCATCTTTTATTAACTAAATGAGAGTACTGTTAACTTCTTAAGGAGTTGGTTACTTTGCTAGTTACTAACTTTCTTTCGTTAACAGGTTTACATATAGCTCAATAACTTGTGGATTTGTTGTTTTATCAATTATTCGTTTAAAGTTAAACATTTATTTTAGATGGTTGTTAATTTTTCATTATACAGCGTAATGTAGCATTACAAAGATATACGTGATTCGCACGAAATATATGGGCAGCACAAGGGCCCAGAGTCCCTGTTCACCATTGCATGTTATGTAGCACGTCAGTTGAAGCTCTTCTTAATAGATATTTAAATAGTTCTTACCTGGAAGACCACATAACTATTACAAAGACCGAGCGGTTAATGCTCTTCAAGGAAATTATCGCTGTTTTCTCTGAGGATCACACGAAATTGAAATATACAAAACATAGAATTGTTGATTTTTAATCTAGGTGGTACATATAGTTACCACGAGGATTTAGTGGTTTAAGGACTAGCCGAAATTTGGCAGAATGGAGTATTTCATGCATCATTTTTATGACAGGACTGTAAATGAATGAAACATTTTTAAAATGAGTGATTTGTTCGAAGAACGTAAGAGGAAAGATCATACTGATGTTGACGATTCGAGTAAAATTGTAAATGTGTAGGCTGTGTATTTATTGATTTGTTAAGTGGGAATATGGATGTTACATATCAAAAGGGATGAGATAAATAGGAGAACGCATGGGTGGCATAATGGAATGACGATCGAATGATTGGATAAATGGAAATGTTGAAGTAAATGGATCGCGGATTAACTATTGATGTTTGCAGTAGGGTTTGTGACTATATTTAAACAAGAGTGAAAATGAGCGATGTCTTTCAATCGAGTTGTGTGATGTCTTATTTATCACATTGTCCTTGGACATCCAATTAGTGTCGATGCAAGTCTTGTAGCAGGATATTTAAGATACGTTACTTATTTGTACTTTAAATGCGAATTTCCACTTGTATAAAATTTACAGGATGTCTCTCTGAGACCATTTTACCTCAATAAACTTTTTTACGTATATTTTCTTTGCTTTGTCATTAATATTCACACAACGTAATATTTACATCCTGAATAAACATAGCATATGTATATCATATTCAATTTTACTGTTCATGAAGTTTGTGGAGATGAAACATGCACACGGAGAGAGACATTTCTAATTATGCGTTAAATTTATGCACCTTATGCAAACAACTCTAAAAGAGACTTCGTTTCATGTATTCCCAAAGATATTTTTTTTATTAATCAGGCATTGGTATGAAAATAACTGATATAACACGAAATTGTTTCATGATTTTTCTTCTTTAAAGTGACGAACAGTTCAGCCCTGAAGATGAATGCAGTATGTTCTTCTGAAATGCGGGTACCAACCTACAAGTCCATACGGCGTCAACCCAGAAAACCGCCATCCACATCTTCACTATGGTATGTCAGATATATTAATTCCACATATGTACAAAAGGGGCATACATGCAGTATACAGTATTTAGATCAAATGTGTGGTACTTGGAGAAAGTAATGTTTTTCAACATCTCAGTAACTGTATCAGGGAAACATGTGCTAGCTTTAATGTCCATCTTCTTCCAGTGCTTTTGGATAACATAATTATATTCACGATATACATTTATTTATGGTTTATTTAACGGTGATATCAGTAGCTCATACTATATTCTTGATTGATACGATAATTAATGATAAATTGGAAAGCATATTGAAAGAATCTGCTGTGATCTAATTTAAGATAATATTTCGCCATTTATTAGGAAGGACTAACGAAAAACACGTGTAAACGCTGTCAGGATAGTCGGTATTCGTGTCGACATTTGAACCAGGGACTTCTAGAATAAGATTCAAGAGTGGTATCCACTCAGCCGCGACGTTTGGTTTCACGGAATAGACCAAGCGTGTTCCGTCTCTTCTGACTCCTTTGTCCTTTATCATCTGCAAAACTACTCATGGGAATTGGCATCTTTCCCATATTTTCCAGATGTATCACATGTCTGCATTCTTGCATTCGGTCCAGCATGTCAGAACGTATAAATCTCGTTTTATGTAGCACTGTATTTAAGTGACATCGGAATGTGTATATCTTTTTTTACTCTTGTTCAGAAATCGCATTTCGCCTTGCTAAAATTGTTGCCGAAAGAAATGTTGACAATTACTAGTAGTACTGCCAGGCCGCTGATAGATGGGGACACTTAGAGTTCTGTGAGGGTAAGAGAGGCACTTACTGGAAGTACTCTGAGGCCGGTGAGAAGTAGAGTTTCCCCGCGCCGCCGCCTGCAGCGACGCTGCCCACACTGGGGCTCGGGGCGTCGACGGATATGTTGGCGCTACCATTGTTGCTAATGTCACCCGTCCCGTTGAGCTGGCTCTCCGTGCACCAGTCCGTGTTCCACGTGTTGTTACAATGGAGCCAAGGCAGGTCGGGTGTGGCGCTCGCCACTAGGAAGTACAGGGCCCAGCCAATTATCACGTTGTAGTAGAAAGACACGTAGAATGCTACCAGTACAGCGCAGAAACCCACACCTGCAAGAGACGACAGAACGCGGTTACCTGTGACGGGTTAGGATTCCAGTACCGAGATTCGTTTCTACACAATAAATTTCCAGAATGTGTCTGCAATGACGTAGATGCTCATAATTATTCCACGCGGATTTAAAATAATAATAATAATAATAACAATAACAAAAGTTTTGTTGGCAATTGTGAGAAGGCTGCCATTGCTCATTTCAGTGGCGGAACAACTCGGTTTAGCTAGTGGGTCACCAGTGTTCCGCGAGTCATAGTTTGAGAACTATCGCTTTAAGATACATTTCCATTCCGTGTGCGTTAATGATTAGTGATTGCTCACCTTTAAACAGTGGACAAATCCTCCAAACACTGATGGGTCCCTGCCTGTTGTACTGGCCAAGGATGAGTTCCATATAGAACAAAGGAACCGCCCCGAAGACCATCATCAACGTGTAGGGGATCAGGAAGGCTCCTGTCACGACGTAATAGAATCGTAATGAATAATTTATGTTGGGGGTGGAAAACTACGGCTTGTTAAATGTGCAATTCATTTTTAACTACAGACTCTTCTGTCCATGATAAGTTCGAAATAGATCCACCTGCCTTTCGGCTAAAAATAATTTATTACTCATGATCTATGCAAATGCATCACACAGGAATATTAACAAAATATTATTCGTTACCCAGTAGAAATGAAATAAACGTTTGTTGGGAAGCAAAGCGATGAATGTTACTATAATGATTATAATTTCATGTGGATCTAGTAAAAAAAAAAATTCCTTTGACAGTTTTGACTGCGTATTTAAAATTTTGCGATATTAACCCTTCATACCAACTGCTTCTACTCTTATGTCTCTTGATTTCGCTCACAGAAAAAAAGAGTAAATATTTTTTCCTAAATATCGTTTAAATACATCTGTGACATTAATGAAATTGTATTTACTTGAGGGTGGGAAACACATTCTAACATGCTGTTTGGATAAGTTTTTTTTCCCTCTTTGAAGTGTTATTAAAATATATTTAATTCCTTATTCCGAAAACACGATGTTTTGTTTTGAACATATTTAAGCATATGCTACATTATTACAACAACTCTTGATATATAATTCATTTCATCATGAATATGTAACTTTCCTGTAAATAAATTATTGAAACTAGTGGTTCTGTGAGCTTACGTATAGAGATGTCTGTAGGTTTAACTGTTATTCCAGCCTTGGCTTAAACACAGAATCTAGTATTCCGAGGCGCTACAGAATTACGATAGGACAAACATTCTCCATACTTTAATTATTAAGTTAATCTGTACAATATGTATAAATGCTACGTAATTTATTAAAATGTTACTGAATTAAGTCGTGGCGATGTGAGGTGGGTGAAAACTATTCGAGACTTTATCCAATAAGAAACTTTTGTGTCAGTCGCTTTGGAAATACGGGCTACATTATCAGTTGTTTGTACAGTTAGTCACTCAGTTTGCAAGATTTACCTCCGCCGTTTCGGTAACAGAGATAGGGGAATCGCCATACATTGGCGAGGTCGACGGCGAAACCGATGATAGACAGCAGGAAGTCCGCTCCGCGGCCCCAGGTCTCTCTGCCGTCTCTACTTGTTGCTGCCCCACCGTCCACGGCACACGGGCTTCCAGAGGGCACTACCAGCGCCTCGTACCCCTTTTCGCCTTCTTCTAACTGTACTTGTAGGTCTTCTGCAAGAAATCGGGGTTCAAATTATTTGTGACGAAGTTCCAGACGACTTTCTGTGCTGTCATAGTAGAATAAACTTTGGTTAACTCATAATTTTTCTACATTTTTCATACGATGAAACAAAATTGATGTTTTGTTTATTTTTGTAAAAGTAAAGTTTGTCCCATTATACGCCATGTAGGCGTTTGGGGTGAGAGGAGATATAGCTCCTCTCTTTCTTGACCTCGGCACTAGATGGGGGTGAGTGGTCAGCATCACGCCCCGGCCGGCTTTACCCCCAGGAAAGGACCCCCGGTACCCATTGTAGAGGAGGCTGGGTGGGCCCCAGAGCCGGTCTGGACGCAGAGGCTAGAGGAAACATCCTCTGCCCCCGTCGGGGATCGAACCCCGGCCGTCCAGCCCATAGCTAGTCACTATACTGACTGAGCTGTCCCGGCTCATTGTTTATTTTTGTAATAAATTTAATTATTCGAGGATCTCACGGCGGTTAGTACACAGGTGGCTGTCTTCTGAGATGTAGCGCCGTATCAAGGTCATTGTCCTGATAATGGAGGCAGCAAGGACCTCTGAAACGTTGGTAAACTACTACCAGACTACACCGCGCTACATCCCAGAAGATTGTCATTTAAAACAGAAGAATAACCACTTCTGATTTCAGAATATGTACAATTTTACTTTTCTTATGTTTAAAATATATAATAAAATTCAGGTCAATACACAAAACTTTATTTGGATGTTAAAATTTAAAATTTAAATGTTAAAATTTTAAATTTTAAATTTGCGCCATTCATCACTATAAGGATGTTACATTAGAGCGCTTTCATTCATTTCACAACATGTTTCGATGTAATACATCATCTTCAGGTGTTGTTTTTTAAAACTATTTTATATTATAATGCATGCCTTTCAATATATTCATTATTGTAACATGTGTTCCGCTGATCCTCCCGTTTTACGCATCTTATGTTTGTTTTGATTATTCTGTAAATTTTAACATCCAAATAAAGTTTTGTGTATTGACCTGAATTTTATTATATATTTTAATCAAAAACACAAACATGACGCATATAAACCTTAAATTTTCTTATGTTGTTCGTAATAAGATGTATCAATCAGGTAATATGACGATATTTATGTAAACTTGACAGGGTATTTGTAAACCCGTGATATCACGTGTTAAACTGAACTCCCATTAAAATTTAACTAACTCCATGGATCAGTGTCCTTGAGGATAGGTAGAAAATACGCTCAGCTAGTAAGAAATTCTCCGTCTGTTAATGGAACCCTAGGTCCATTTCCAACCGTGGCAGCTCTGGTAGCAAGAAATGCAAACGAGGCTATGGTGATATCAGGCCGCGTCTGCATTTTACAGAAGTCCGAATTTTTGCGGGCAGCTTTGTATTGGAGCGTTTGGTAGCAATAAGGCTTCGGTCGCGTGAAGTTTTCACACATAATTTACCTTAAAAAGACATTTTATAAATATTGTACTTTTAATGCGATTTCCAAAGATAATACTGCAATAAATTGTACTGCTGTTCAACACAAAAAAATGTGATTCCCGTCAACTTTGATGGGCCATACTACACCCGTGTCTTAATAATTACTGTCTCATCATTGGGTCAGAGCACATAGTCCATATTCTTAGCAAAGAGGGCATTGTAAGATGAGTTGACTATATATCCCGAGCTCTCGAATGCCGAAAAATCGACCGGCGTTCGACTGTTTTTCCCATCGCCTATATTACTCACAAGCTCATGTCATGGAATGTGCAGCGTACATGCCATTGTAAGCGGCAATAACTTATTCCGAATCGCTGCTATGCCGAAGCAAGAGCTCGACATGGAATGCACGCTTCATCACTGATATGTAAGTAATCGACCTGGAAGATCTTCCTGGATCTTATTAGAAACACCAGCATGGTGTCTCATATTCGGAGGGCTTGCGAATATAATTCCAGGAACGCATATTCTGACTTAGGATTCCTCATTTACAATGAGGTCCATCGGTTCTCCACGATTTTCCTGCACTCTTGTGAGCAATAAAGTGACGCTCCGGATCTTTCAGAACAGAATGGGTTCAGGCCTGATTATATTAACAACATGGAAGGCAGTCCTTCCTGAGAAGCTTCTAGTCGCTCAGACTGTCAAAAAAAATTCCGACACTGGTATCGTAAAAGTGTAGTTCTATTGGCATTTTCCGGTTCAATTATGTTTTGGTCACCATATTATTGGTTTATTTAACCACGCCCTCACTAGCTCGTAATATACATTGTCGAACGATAGGATGTTCAGTAACGAATTGGAAGGGAATAGGTGACGTAATTTAAGAGGCTATCCCGGAAATATTCCTTGAGAAATTGAGGAAAACCACGATAAACCTCAGGATAGCCGGTCAACAATTACTCCATTCACACACAGAAGAAGGCAATGGCAAACCACTTCTGGATCATCTGCCAAGAACGTATATGAACAGGTCCCAGTCCGAGAAAAGGATGGAAGGATCATGCTCATATGGATCTGTCGTCAGACAGAACACTAAATAAATAAAAATAGCCCGTCTACTTTCCGAGATTTTAACCTGGTACTTCCTGACCGACGTATTTTGCGTTTAAAAACTTTCTTCTAGTCCGTTCTTGAAGAGAATGAGGAAACCTAGCGAAAATCTTGGACTAGGTACAAGATATTTTGGCTGACTACCCGCTGGTTTCGTAGATATTACTTGCACCTACACAGTGCAGGAAATGAGAAAAAGCTAGAAAGAGCGAAATATAAGAATATCATGCACTTACTTTTGTTGGGCCATGTGAAAGTTGGTGGCAAATTTGAAGGTTTGGAACTACTGGTCATGTTCCGTGTTAGTTTGAGCCGAGCAGCGGCCGCGCCGGATTGAACCTGAGGGAGTCCTGTGAAGAGAAACAGAAAATAGAAGAAGAAACAGAAACAGGCAAAAAGACAGCGACAGAAAGCGTAGCTCAGTCAGTACAGTGACTGGACAACTGGGGTTCGATCCCCGACGGGGGCGGAGGATTTTTCCTCCAGCCTCTGCGTCCAGACCGGTTCTAGAGTCCACCCAGCCTCCTATCCAACGGGCACCGGTGTCCTTCCCCGGGGGTAAAGCGCGGCCGGAGCTAGACGCTGACCACTCACCCCACCTAGTGCCGAGGTTACACCCTCTCCTCCAAAGCGCCTACATGGCGTATAGTGGGACAGCTTTACTTTAATTTTTTTACAGCAAAGAACGAGAGGAAAACGAAAGCGGTATTTTTCATTCTCCGATAGGTGTCTCCCACAGTAAATCAGATCAGTTGGCGCAATCGCGAAACAGCCCATTCTTACTGTACATTCGCTTAAAATTTCTTGTACTCGTGTTTCGTGGTACAGCTTCTACACGTCGCTAAAATGATCGAAGCCATTCTTACTTATTTGTCAGTAAAATAGAATTTTATTATATTCAAAACACGCGTTTCAATACGAACGTTCCTCAGAATCTAAGAATTTGTCAGTCGGTACTATACCACTGGAGCGTAGATGATTACGGAAAACATGTACGATTAAATATTTTGTAACAGCGTTATTGAAACCTGCTTAATTTCCAAGCTCATATTTAATTTCCGTGTAACACATCTGTGTTCTACACACAATTATTTTTAATCTTCCGCATTAAAATACATTTCTAATTACGAAATAGATTGCCATGAAATGTGTTTGTGAGAAAGTGGTTTATTTGCCCGTTCGTGTGACCAAGTCTGTTTAGCTGTTCCAACGACATATAAATCCTTTGAAATAAGCCGACTTAATGAATGGGAAGAACACTGTACTGGTCGCCCGTCAGAGCTGCTAGTAGCCCGCAATTTGATTACGTCAGCTACATTCTTGATTCCCAATACCAGAGCGTCATTACGCTTCCATTGCTAACGCAATAAAGAGAGTTAGGAATCTCAGTCTGCAGAAACTCATCGCGTGGGGTGCCCCTAGAGGAGTCGCCCAGCAGTTAAATCAGAAAGAGGCCGAGTTTTTCAAGGTACAGTGCACCTGACATGGACCGCTGCGTGAAGCTGTGAACATTAAAAAATTTAAATAAATAAATAAAATAAAAGGCATATTCCAACTTCAAACGAGCTATAGTTTAACGTACTTCTTGTTTTTTTATCTTAATTTATTGTTTACATATCTACTGTTAATAAAGTCTTCTCGGGCTATCAGCCGTGTTAGATGGCGGTTAATCACCATCTAACACGGTTGATAGCCCGAGAAGACTTTATTAATGAAACCCGCCGTGAAAGCTTCACATAATATATCTACTGTTGATCAACAATAGATATACTATATTTCATTCATCATAAATCATACTTCTGATAAAGCTGATCCCGAGTAGAAATAATGTTCCATGTGTCGCCATCAGTTCTACTGCTAAATATAATTGTTTTGATAGACCTAAACTGTCATGCAGAATTTCAGCTCGCGAGATGAAGGCAGTATGTTCCTCCGAAACGCTGGCAAACGGGTAAAATGCTACACGGTGCAGAAACCCAGAAAACAACAGTCTGCTATCACATCGACGTGGAAACCCATTGGGCAAAGCACGTAATATAGAATTGGAGTGGGGGGCGGTTCTCGACACTTCCGTCGATGTACATATATTTATTTATGTATTGAATCTCGCGCAATTTCGCCGTTCGCGGCCGACCACTTCTCCGACAGTTGTGTGTAGCGTGAAGTCGAAACATAGTATTGCAGGCGTTACAGGAATCGGAGAAAGTTTGTGCAAAGTATAAAAATTCTGGTCTGACCTGGAGTTTAATGCATAACTATTCATATAGAGCTGAATTTTTTTTAAATTTGTTCCTGCAATAGCAATATGTGATGTAATTTTTATCTAGAAAACTTAAATTGTACGGCAGTGTATTAGAGTCAACAGCATTGTGACACTTGTGCGTAAAGCAGTAGATGAGGTAGAATTATTTTCAGAATTTTCTGAGTAAGGACAATAAACGAGCTTATTGTAATCAGCAACAAATTAAATAATTTCGCGTGCCTTGTTACAAGAGGTCCTGGGCCGGATGTGGCTCGCGGACCGCCAGATTTACCGTAGTTCTAACGTGGTGGAAGTCTGTCGTAAGTCGTTTTAGAATTACGACAAATGTTAAGGCCGCGGAGCCAGTTCAGCCAACTTTTTAGGCAGAAAAACTGCTGAAATCGCGTGTTTGAATCCTGAATAATGCATGAGCATTTTTATTCATTCTTCCATTTGGGAATTAGAGCTTGCTTGTAATTCTCTAGTAATTCTTATTGGGCAGTCAGTTACGGTATTCTATGTTTTTAAATAGCCTGTATTCAGAAAAAGATTCTGAATCTCTTTCGTTTATTACATTAGTCTTGGGGTCCTTAGCCGCTGCCACATAAGAACGACATCGCGTTTGGGCATTATACGACGATCTTGTCGTAAATTAATTTGTGAGTTCGTAAATGTAATGGGTTTTAAATTGTGTGGCATACATTATACGGTATTCATTTATCTGCCGCAGAATAGAAGTGGTTGAGGTAAGATCTTTACGTGGAGGGCAGTAGTAACGACGAATTAACAGTTCCACTCATTCTTCACGTTTTATTTCTCCATCATCAGCCAACCCACTGGATGCGTGCAACAGCGGCATCCTAATAAAATCGGCCAGGATTTTTTAAGTAATTATTATCATGGATATAAGAAGACTAGATGGAAAATAACATATAAATTTGCCTCACTTGTAACCGTCACTGTTATCCGATAGATAATTATTGAAATATTTTTAAACATTTGAAACACATTGGTAACTATATGTACCGCGCCGTCTGCTTTAACAGTCAGTAATTCTCCTCTTTCCGTGATGGTACTTCTGGGTTTCGCGTGCTTCTCAGAATAAGAAGAAAAAAAAAGATTATTTCCCTAAACGCATTCACCATTTGATCTTAGTAACTGAGACGCGTTGTTTTTTATTTGAAGCAGAAACTGAACTTTAAAACTGCTTATCTTAAAATCGTGACTCAAAATACCAAAAATGTGTCTGTATGTATGTATGCATGCATACACATACTGTTACTGATTTTGTTAAAAAGATCATAGTCCAGAACAAGAGTAACTTGTTCTACTCAGGCTTCATAGCGCCATGTATTTCGATCCCTTATGCCACTCTTTCTTTAAATAGTTAAGCTATTCGTCTCTCCCCCCTCTCTCTCTCTCTCACCCCTTGCCTGCTCTCATCAAGTCTTCATCATCACGTTTAAGCGCTTTGGATCTAAGGTATTTGGCGGACTGCCTATCCGGTATTTCTTGGCTATTTCATTCCCATTGCTCCAGTGCGTATTTAAGGACGTTTTTGCTGTGAAATATTTGTTACACGAGCATACATACATATATATTGTTAACACACAAACGTTACTATATGTAATTAAAGGAAGATATGTTTTGTTTATAACATGCCACGATATTTTCCAGTTAACAGGTAGGAATTTACTCCTTATCTCCACAGTTTTACGTATCTAAAATATTCTGTTTATAATTTTAGCTATCCGTAAAGCATGGTTATATTTGATATAGTCACGTTATCGGCCTGCGTCTATATATATAAAACTAGTTTTAATCAAGGATTTTTACCAGATTTGGTATGAAAGTTATGCCATTGGAGGTTACTGTAACTTCGTTTTGTGATTTATTACAATCAGTAATAGCAACACGACGAAATTAATGTTTACAAGGTGAGAGCGACGCTATCGTCAATTAATGTTACGTTCTGAAATACCTGGTAAGAAGAAACATGCTTCTTGTGTAAAGGTACTTTTTATAGAGTGTAAAACAGTAATATGTCGATTGTGCCAAAAATGTAATGTGCCTTCCTGTCCAACAGCGACACATCTCCATTACAAAGATCAGTTGGTTAGTTAATGATGTATATATAATATATATATGTAATAACCGTTAATTATGAGAAATAATCAAAAGCTTTTAGTGTACTCTCTGGCCGAAATGACAATTTTTAACGCAAATTAATGTGATAGGGTTCATGAGATAGTATAGTTGCGTCATATTGTGATATTAATTAAAATAATTATTATATTTGTTTACCGTCAAATCACAATAAAATAGTAAGATAAGATAATTAAAATGATTAAAATATCATCTTATGTTCCATATCGAGCATTCGATTTACATCGGAACATTCACAACATGTTTCGGTTTATCAAACCGTCATCAGGTGTAAATTATAAACTTTTAAACTCAAATTACAATTATTTATAGTTTTTATAATTTTATCATCTTTCTCAGTATATTTTATGGAAGTTGTGTCTAGATATTATTAATATAACATTATTGTTGAGGTGGTGTTATTGATGTTTATACCAGTCATATATGAAATAGCAATCGGTTCAGAGGAGAGATCCAGAAGCGTTACCATCTCAGAACAAGGTTCGTTATTGACTATTAATGTGTTACATATAGTTACCACCATCCTTCAAATTCTGGTAGTTAAAATCTGGTCATTACCAATTTGGATATCTGATTATGTAAGTGACAGGTAGCTGCAGTACCGACCAGCATGTAAGACCCCTTCTAAATGCATTCTTGCGGTGAACGCGTTCTGTGCCTCTCAGCTATTCAGAACGGGCAGACGACAAAGTGAGCTGCTATATCGATGAGCGTAGTGTCTCGCGGTAGTTCCACTTTTGCATAGGGCTATGTGAGCCTGTCTGTTTTTCACTGCATTCAGCCTTGCCCCTTCTATCACTGGTCCATCACGGATATCACGTGAGCAGCATTGACCCTCATAGAGCTTGAAGCTGACATCGTCCATAATGTCTTCATTATAGATGTCCCATTTCTTGCACTCAGATATATTTACTGATAGTGTTGACTGACGATGTGACTGAGAAAGTATAAATAAACGGTGAATAGATGTATTGACTTCCCGATGTTTCAGAAGTTTAGCTTAGATTTTTAGTATCTAGTTTTTATAGCTTTGATCAGCATTCATACGAAGCACGTCCTTTTTAGGGATTTTCTCTGTGCCATTTCGAATATGCTCACAGGTTTTCTGAAATTGTGATAATATTAAAGCACTGACAGTTTTTTCTTTCGATTATGACCCTTGAATTATGTATCTGCTTACAAATCTACACGGCGTTAAAACCCAGATCAACATCGTACAGAAACATTTTCCACCAGTGACGTAATTTATCGACTTTACTTTACTTCACTTCTATCGGCTCCATTTAGTACGTTGCGCTTCTGTTAAACGTTATTCACACTAACTGAATAAATGAACCTATAATCAGAAGTTTTGTCTGATCATTCAACAGAAATTATAGGACAGATTTCGATACAATTGTGTATTTTGTTATATACTCGGACGTTATGGGGCGAACTGGAAGATGTTTCCTATCTGCTTGTTCCTATTAAGCCACGTGTTCACCGAGATCTAACGCGACCTGGTTTCTATCATTACCACCAAAAGGTAATCTCAACAGTTCGGTCTGTAAATTAAGGACGCGTAAGTCATTACCTTACCCTTCCAGATCAAAATATTTCTTTCATATTTAAATGAGAAAATACAATCTCGAGAAAATAATATATAGCGCGAGGTTCTATTTGCGTAATTCAATATTCTGGTCGTTTCGTTCGGTTCGATGGGACCGTCTGATAGGATATATGCTGCGGCTTAAAAATGTATAGATTCTCTCACATTTTGTTATGATTTTCGATCAGTCGGCTTGTCACGTTTGCTGAACAGGGCTCTGTTAGTATCACGTGTACAGAATTAGCCTATGGAGGTTTTCCTCTCGTCTGAAGATAGATTTCTTAAGACATTATGCGGCTCGCTCCGAAAGCTGAAGTTGTACATTGAACTCCAGCCACGAAAACCTGCTACAAGGAAAAACAATTCTAGCATATTTTAATGTTAATTAATAAATATGATAATGGACTATAATTTAACTCTTTAAGGATAGCTGAACTTACCCGTTAATGAGTTACTTAAGTCTATACATTAGAAAATTTAATAGCTATCAAAAGTAGAGTGGATTCGTTCAAGAAATCTGACTGATCCAAGAGGTAGAGTGATTAGAATCTTATCTTACTGCAGAAGCTTTGTTCACGGCAGAGCTTCTAGAACGAGACTTCTCGTCAAGTTTTTGACGTAAACCTCTGAAACGTCTTGTTCAGGTTGAGAGACTTAAGTGACGTCACAGCTCTTTCTCTGCATTTCATTTAGACACAAGAGCTTCTTCTCCTTCTGTTGGGATCCAGTAAAAAGTCGCGTAAACACGAGTCTGTCTCTCCCTCTCTAATTTGCAAGTCATATGCAGGGTCGTTTCAGTATCGATCTGTACAGGACGTTAATAAACAAGCAGATTATTTGATACCTGGGTCAACACTCGTTTCATGAAATGATGGAACAATATTTAATTACCAGAACCAATTATTTTAAGACAGCTGAGTGAACCTCGCCTATTACCACTCGCAACACTTCTACGTATAGATGCACTGGGACTTCTGAATCACCTTGTACAACGTAATTGTTAGGTGGAATTTACATTTAATTGAATATTAAAGTTAATTATGCCTGTGTTTCATTACAAACTCGTCAGATTGACAAATATTTTACTCAAACTTTGTAAACTCTGGAATAATATCATAACAGTAGGTCTATTTCATGCGCATGTCTGACACTCTAAGCCCGTCGAGTGAGAGTGGAGGCGAGCGTTAATCGCCTTGTTGACAGGCCCCGTTATTCAGTCCAGTAAGTTTGAAGGCGCATCACCTGCAGATGGTTATAATGCCTATGGCATTCCGTTTGATTTTCATTTTAGGCGTTAACGCTTAGCGATCAATATAAGACGTGCACCCCACTCGGAAGGTGAAGTTCTCATTCTTAATCTTCCGGGTTCAAGGTTTATGTACTAACCATTTATCGGATCAAAACTTTCTCTCTTTCGTCCTCAGGGTCGCTGAAACATACCCGTCTCTCGGTGTTTAAACTAAATATTTCGTTGAAATTAAACGCTATATTAAATCTTGTAACTAATAATAATTTGTATTCTTTGCTTCTTACGGATTATAAGGTATATTTATTGTAATCATATTTTTCTGAAGCCTGTAAATAGTACTATAGAACTAGTCTTGCCCTTTAATTAAATACTTTCTCATTGTCATTCAGGTTGGTATATGAGATAAAATTATATATACATATAACATCATATACATTATAACACTCTGTATCACATAAAGTTCTAGAACATACTCGTGAATATAATTTTTTCCGTTTACTTTTAAAAGACCGAATTGTATCGCATATATTTTTGAGCACACTGTACTGAATTTTATGAGACCGGTTTGTGAAAATAAACTGTATAGACTTGAAGATGTTTGCCTTCTGGAATGTTGCACCAGGTAGTATGGCAGATACTAACCGACGTTTCAGAGATGTTGACTGTCTCCTTAATCAGTGTGATGAGACTTCCCCGTTCGACTCAACATTTATAATGACACATGCGATATTTCAGACACATATTCTCGGAATTTGTACCAAACGTCTTGAAAGTAGCCTATTGGTGTTTTTAAGTTTCCGTATAAAATAATTTCTCTGTATACTTAAATGAATTTAAATGATTGTATCTTGGTAATTCCCATTAACATATCTGTAGAGTTTAAGGTGACAGCCTGCTACTTACATTTCCACACCATTTCCTGAAAACGGATGTTGTAAAAGCATATTTCAGGGAAGTAGCCGATTTCACTAATTGCAAATAGACTAATGCCATGCGTAGATCCAGAGATAATAAGAATAGGCGTGGTCACAGAATGTGCGACATAATTGCGTGTTTCGTGTTATTAGCACTCATCTCCCGAGGCATTTTCCGGCTCCAGGGAAAGTAAAGTAACTGGAATAGAAACGTAAATAAATTCCAAGAGACGTAAAATGATCGAACAAATGAGATGACGAGTCAACACATCATTTCAGTTTTAATTATTCTAATCTGAACACAAAATTCAACAATTTATATTTAATTATTAATTTCTAGTGCTGGTGCGCATTAATTTCAAAATGAATATCAGGCTATAAAAATCGAATCATAATAAACAAAATTCTGGGGTTATAAGTAATTTCGTTCCTTAATTTTTTTTTCAAACAGGCCGCTAAACTCCTTAGATGGGAGATCGGTCCACAGAGCTTTACCTTCACAGGATAACAAACATTAATGCATCTAGCGGGATTCGAACGCTGGTGTTTATATGACCTACGACTATGGAATATAGCACAGTGCCCGTAGATTTACTACGGGGAAACCCGACAAATGCTTATTTCCCTTATGAATCTTCCTTCCCTAGTCATATGTGTGGTCATTCGATAGGTATCGCTGAACACCGTAGAAAGGATTGTTATGCTTAAACCCAAGGACATTCGTAAATGAGTAGGAGGGCTTATGTTTAGTCTATTGCAGAGACTGCCAGTTTGTTTCCGGGCGTGTCCAGATGTACGAAAACGTTTCATTAAAACATATCCGCTCAATTTCATTCCGGGCCCATCGCTGTCTACTTTACAAATCGAGTGAGTTGCATGCAAGAGTTGCCTAAGTTAGCGGAGTGACAGGTTTTGACGTTGGCTCCCAAGTGATTTTTACCACGCATAAATTTCGTCCCCCTGACTAACCAGTGACCTTCGCCCTACATTGCCAAAGAAAGATAAATAAATAAATAAATTCAGACCTCTTAATGTATAAAATGCGTGGTTATTTAATTTTATTCTGTAAATGATTTTTGACTTTTCATTTCTGTACTTACGACGAGTTTTGGTTGGCTGTCTGTTTGGGGGTCTCTAACACCTTTGTGTTTTCCTACTGATGTCTTTCGCTCATTTTCCTCTTTTGTGTCTGTAATATTTGTTTTTAACCTCTCAACACCGAGACCTAGAATTACGCAGTTTTATTTTACTGAAATAACTACACAGCCGGAATTTTTGGTATGTTTCTTTATCCTTACTTTAATTTCTTTCGACGTTTCTTTCTTTCTCTATTCTTGTTATTCCATTTTCTATTTTTCTTACTTCTAACCCACCCAATTCCTTTCTTTCATAAATTTATTCTTCTTTTTCTTAATTTCTGAAACGTATTTTAGTGCGTCGTTTGGAAAACAAAGGCAGAGTAGTTTTGCGTGAAGAAACGTACTTCAGAAGAAATTAATACGGACTTGCCTGACATTTGTATAGGGCTTGGAATTACCGTGGCGAATAAAGCAAGCAATAATGTTTATAAAGCTGTTTATAAACGAGACTCACGCAGTTTGTTAACAAAGAAATGCCGCAAACAGAGTTGTC
>NW_019059767.1:876286-906990 GCF_000696155.1 Zootermopsis nevadensis | reverse complement strand
TTTAGTAAATTAAATTTCCCCGAGTTAAGAATATAATGGTGTACTTTATATCTAAATAAGGGCTTAATAAACATTACCAGTATAACAAGAAATTTTTGTGTCAACCTAACAATCAATACACAACAGAGTTCACCCCTTAAAACTTGTACCTTTCCATTACTCGACCATATCATTCACTTATTCTGTTACCCCTCCCTCTCTCACAACAGATTATGTTTGTTCAATTACTTTTATTGAAATAATGGACATTTTCTAGTGTGAGCAGAAGAAGTGTATAAATTAAGACAAGTTGGAAGACACGTCTTATTTTTAAAATGTTTTAAATATAATATAATACGCGTAAAACCGACCAAGCGCTGCGATAAGTCATGATAAATTAATTATACTTCCTCGCGAATTATTCCATTAGTAATTCTGCATATTGTCGAACTGAAGTTTCTATATATGGGGCCTTCACAGTCAACAAGGTTCAACAAGATGGGTTAAGTAAGTCTTAATTTTAAAAGGCAAGGGCTTTAGTACAGAAACGATTTTAGTACCTTAATAATACAAAGTTTTAGACGAGTTTCATGTTGAAATTCAAGAATTTGAATTCCGATAAGGAAATGTGTAGATTTTTTTTTCTTAATTTCATTTACGATTTCTGACATGGTCAAGCAAGTCGCAAGTATACAGGAGTAAATAAGTATGATTAAATTATATTAAATAAGAATATGGCTTCCATAAACTGCTATTACGAGTAGCACTTGTTTTAACTTCAAAGTATTGCAGTCGACATATTCCGCTGTTGCGTGGACAGGGGACGGGGTGAGGGGAAAACATCCTTGAAACAGGCGTCCAGAGAAATTTTGGAACGGGCAATGGACGGAGCTGGTACAAGGATGATAAGGGGACGGGTTTTTTTGTGTGTGTGAAGGAGTTTTCAAATTATTATTATTAATAATAATTTTTCCTTCGGGCACAGAGAGACGCTTATGCGCTGGCATTTCATCTGTTATGAACAGGCAAGTGAAAGTAATGAAATTAGTGAAGGGATTTATTATCACGTAAGAGAGGCTGAGCAAAGCAGAATGCAAATTGTTATTGAAGTGCGGAAAATTGTTGACTTTGGAGGAAATTTATTTTGTCTGTTGGATGTACGCCATTATGAAGAGGCGTCTAGTACCATTATATGCAAAACTGAGAGGCAAATACTTCTACATCTTTCCACTGGATATTTTAGATAATAGGATTATAGACAATTTTGTAGAATATATGTACATTCAAGATAAAAACATCTAATGACAATAAGTTCCTCTGGTTTTTCTCCAAGAATAAAGAACCAGCGCGCAATTAATTTTCATAAATGCTCTGTTCCCTGTAGATTTTCCAACTGAAATCTCTAAACAAAAATTTTTAATTCGACGTGCCTTGCACGTCTTATCGTAACACTTTAATTTTAAATCTCGATTAAATAATTTCCATCGTATAAAAACCCGCTAAAATACTGAAGGTACGAAAAATGCTAGATTCAGTGATCGGCTAATTTCTTCATGAGTCCTGTAGTTTGGATGACAAATGTGGGACATCTGTTCTGCTTTGAAATCTATAAACCGATTTAAAAATGAAAGAATGATTGCAATATTTCATACACCCAACGGTTATAAATTTGTTGGGTACTTATTAACCTCTCTCTCTACCCTCCCTCCTCCCATTAACTCCTAATCACGTGATCTGCTGTTAACGACATTGTGGCGGTTTGAGGTTGATCATAATTGCAAGTAATTACCCTCACGCTCAACGTTGAGAGCGAGAACTAAAATCCCGCAGTTAAAAGTAGCCTTGCGGGCAGTTAGCTGGATGATTAACACTGCTACCACCATTCGGGCATCGTCTCATCTCCTTTGCAAGATGTAAGGATATATAAGTAAAACAATGTAGAAGTTTTTTTTTTAAAAGTCTAAGCGTCAAGTCATTGAGCACATCTTTGGCCTCTGTACTATGTGTTTCTTAGTCCGCTTTGGTTCGGATGAAAAACCCCTGGGACACATTGTGTAGGAAACTGAGTAGGCCTCAGAATTGTTGTGAACTGGGCGGTGAAGGGAATCACCAGAGATCCCCCAAGAAACCCAGGCCGTTCAACACGTAGTGAGGTAATTTACCACCTGATCTACTTACAGCTTATTTGCTTTGTATAATCGCCAGACACGGTGTATTTTTCTCAGGAAAGAATAAATTTTAACTTGGACATATATATAACATAGTGAATAATCTTATGATTTATAGAATACAAATCATGCTGCTGATGTTTGAACAGTAGGCAGTTAATTTGATAATTATGACAGTTTAGGCGTATGAAAGGAAAATGGTTCAGAAACACAGACAAAGAAGCTATAGCAGGAGATGAACAGTTTTCATTAATATTTTTATTAAATTTGATATAGTTAAAGTTTACTTATGCCAGTCTGTGCCAACACCCCTCACCCCTCGTGCTTTGATATCCCAACTAACCACAGATTGGATAACCTGCTCCACGCGAGTTTACTAAATTACCCTCCTTACATTGGCGCTATGGTCCACTAGGAATGCGGGCGTCTGATATAGCTTGACGTCCACACGGTGTATGGTACAGCCCCCACAAACCGTATAATGCTGGAACGCAATGAAAAACTCTCAAAAATATTTAAATTACGAACGGCTACAGTATATACTAATCACACAGACAGACTAACTAGAATACCTCATCTAATAGCCTTTCCTGGTGATGTATTCGTTGAAAGATTGAAATTGAGGTCATGAGATAAACTGAAGTACGCCTTCGTGAAATAATTTGCATAGATGTGAACTGGGTTGTAGTTATTCAGGATTGAGTCAGTTTTTAACTTGGCTAATCTTCAATTCTAAAGGGTTTTGACGACAGTAGTTTACACTTAAAATTATTCGTTGTCAGGACTTTTTCCATCGTCTGTTCTTTAAAATCACGACGTTTCGGAGACTGGTTCTGTCTCCGTCTTCAGGTGAGAGGTACCTACTCTGTTGGGTCCCTACAGTGACAGAGACTGGCTCTATCTAAGGGACCCAACAGAGTAGGTACCTCTCACCTGAAGACGGAGACAGAACCAGCCTCCGAAACGTCGTGATTTTAAAGAAGAGACGATGGAAAAAGTCCTGACAACGAATAATTTTAAGTTGGCTAATCTTATTTATCAGTTATTGGGTACTTGAGTATTAGTAAATATTTGTGTTTTCGATCTATCTGTATTAAACTGGTCTAAAGTCAAAACTTGTTTGAAAAATTGCGTTTCTGTAGTATGTTTAAGAATTCTGCTAGTACACTGAAGCTTAGTTCTAGTATGTTTGGAATATTTACAGCCTCGAGAAGAAAAGTGCCTGCTGTTGATTATAGCCACCGGTACGAGGATCTTCACTGGAATAAAAATACTTCGATTTTCATGAAGATACAGTACATATTCTATGCTTTTATTTCCATTATTTATTTCTGAAAGAGAGAAAGATTCATATATAATTCATAGGAATTTTACCTGGACTTCTTTTGTGTGTGCCTTGCTTTGAAAAAGAAACTTGTTTTTGTTTGAATGGAGTGCATAAAAAGCAGATTATCTCGAATGCATTCTCTGCGAAAACATGTTTTGATATCATTTGTATGGCAATGGTAATGTATTGTATGACTCATAATGCAAATATTTACCCTGATGATGGGGGCAGCATAACACAACCGAATCTTCCTACAAATTTCCAATTTCAGTAGCCGTAATAATATTATAATTCGATATATGTAATTGCCAACGTGTCAAAGCGAGGATGCTTAGATGGACCAGGCATTTAGCATGGATGGGTTTAAGAAACACGCAAAATTGTGGCCAAGAAACCTGAAGAACAAGACCTTTTGTCGCATATGGGAGAAAAATATTGACATATGTCTTAAAAATAGTGTGAAGTTGTAAGTAGAGTCAGTTGGATTGTGACAGCGATAAGCAGCTGGCTCTAATGAACACGGTAATGAGCTGTAGTTTCTGTAAAGTAGGGAAATTTCTTGACTAGCTGAGGACTATCAGGATTCTAGGAATAGTTCTCTCCTGTTATCTTATGGAACATAATAAATGTTTTGTTCCTTAGTTGAAGTCAGTGTTTTGCTTTCATTTTACGTTAATATTGCAGGAAAATATAAGGATTATTACTAACTTATTTTAGGTTGAATTGTAACTGAAGTTCTCACAGCGGCAAGCATCTGGGTTTTTGAACCGTGTAGTCTGATCGAAGTTTACCGTCGTTTCAGAGGTTCTTGCTGCCTCCATCTCATCGCCCTGATGATGGAGACAGCAAACAACGTCGGCAAACTTCTATTCCAACACATGTCGTAACGGCCCATAACGCAGTTATCTTGAAATTTAGTTGTTTTTATATTTTATTGGGATCATCATATGCAACCCACTTGTGTCTGCACGTGTGTGAAATAAACAGAGATGGTTTCCAGATAGTAAATATTTTTAAGTTAAGCGGTCACGAGAGGCCTTAATTTATAGTCCCAGGAGTCAAAATGGTGGGACGAGTCAGTTAAACTTCTTGCGTAACTCGTCGCTGCAGCTTTTACCATGGCCGCGGATGTGATACTGACGATCTTTATGTTGAGGCAAAGGAGAAGTGGATGGAAGTGATCGTGACCAATATTCGTGACCTTTGTCTGGAGAGACTGAAGATACATCGAACTGTGCACCTAATGAATGAGGAGTCTGACCTATATAGAACAACTTTCGATGACATTATATAACCTCGACAGCTGATGGATGGTAATTAACTTACCTCGCTATCAGTTTGATCGTTTTACACCGCTTATACATGTCTGTAATAATATTATAGTATTTGAACCTATAGATAAAAAAAAACATCAAAGTACCGAAACGAAATGACGTTAGAGAACGCGAGGCTCAAAGCTCGGTTATGTAGTTATAAGCTGACAGATACGAACTCAAAGCTCGGCAGCCCCCCCCGAGAGTCTCGCCGAACGTTTTCCGTTCGTACGGCATGGACAGTAACAGAATGTCGTTTATACAACGTATGAATTGCGTGGACTCGACGCGTCACGTCGCGTCACTTGTCTTGTTACCAGTGGCGCTTCTACACTTCAAATCCGTCTATGTTGTTAACAGGACGGAATAAATCCATGAAGAGAGGGACGTTTCTTTTACGGAGAATGCAATATTGTACAATACAGCATCGGTGAAGTGTTAAACTCGATTCGCGTGGTAGTAATGGCGCAAGGGATCTGTGACAGCCCAAGATTCTTTACGTCAGCAACCACTCGTCTGTGTAATCGGTCCCGCACGTTTAAAAGCCTTTACATCTTTTTCACTCACTACACTGCAGGACGTGTAAAACAGTTACAAGTTATAAAATCGGTACCTTTAATGGATGAGTATTCGTAATATCGGCCATACTATACCCATATTATTGAATAGAGAAGAATTCTAGGATCTTAAATTAATAACACAAGAGAAAAGTGTTCCTGGACACCTGTCGGTGGCTGATAGATTACTGATCGTAGTATAAATTGATTAGGAAGGAGATACGTGTAGTAGGTCCTAGATAAACGTTGTTAAAAATGCAACGGATTTAGGAAACGACGGATAACGAGGTTTACTATATTTTTCATGACCTAATTAAAATATCTGATTACAAAATTGTTTCCACACTGCGGAGATAATTGAAAAACAAGTCTTTTATTATTTTATGAGCAGAAAATTGAAGTCCTAGAATAATATAAAAGTGGGTATTGGTGAAACAGTATGAAGATGGGAAGACGGGGTAGATTTTAATAGCGAGATTCAGTGGTGACGGTTAGCATCTTCGAATTTATTAACAGGGAATTTATTTAAGAAACATAACAAACGAGTATTGCAGAATTATGTGTTTCGTATTCTGTTTAATGACTAGTGCTGCTTTCAAAATCTACTTAATAATATTGCTACTTTAATTCACAATATGACGCAATTATATCAACTTATCAAAATATTGCTCCTGTTCAAATGTCATAAAGCAAGACACTTTACAACTAGTAACATATTTTTTCGCAAATTTAAATTCGCAGAAATTAAATTATTTTGCTAATAACACTGTGTTTACTGCTGGGTGTTCTACGGCACCAGCTGTACATGGCGTATCTGGTCACAAGTTCTGAATTTTCGACCGTCTACTCTATATTTCGCGGTATTTCGCCACAGTGTTCAGTGTGCTAGTTATTACTGTACTAGCAAATATGTGTCTAACATTATACGTGTTTCGAGCATGTACACAACAATTAAATTTATATGCCTAAATAAACATTACAATTTTCTGGCATATCAGCGTAAGCGGTGGTGCGAATGTCTTCTGTCGTGGAGTTACCCTGTGTTCGGACACTCGGGATGGAGGCTTATCCTGATTTTCCTCAATTCCTCCACAAGAGATAATTTAAGAATATCATGATTTAGGTCTATATGGGTGTGCACAACCTCTTAATGCCACTGTCTGGAATATTTTAACTCAGGCACTAGAATAATATTAGAATTACGAAGATGATTGTCTTCTGGGTTGTTGCGCCATGTGGTCTGGTAGAATTTTACTGACGTTTCAGAGGTCCTTGCTGCCTCTATCATCATGGCAATGAGTAAAAATCCCACAATACTAAAGTTAATCTTAATGAAATAATGTTCAGCTAGTGTTGATTGACTTCAACTAGTCCAGCTTGAGAATTAGCAGCGTTGAAAGTTCAGGTTGTAATACCAGGGTGTGAGGTAGGTACAATGAAACAATTGTATTTTCTTGTGAAGTAACTAACGTTTTAAATTAGGATGTGGGCAACATTAATTCAGCTTCGAATAGTGTACTATATATGTCAGTGCGGTGGGTCAGTCTACCATTGTTCGAATCGCCCAGATTGCAAATGTTTCCGGTACTAGATCGACCTCGTTTCTTTTCAATCTATTGGCCACATTTTAACCTCCAATAATTATCAGGATAAGCTTGATCGTTGCATCGACCATAGAGTAGAAAAAAAAAACCCGCCAATTCATTGAATACGTTGAATCGTCAGTTCCGCGTCACCAACCAATTTCTATTGCTTGGCGTTATCGTACCAGTACGTAGCTTACACCGTGTTACTGACCAGAAATGTGGAATTATAATATATCATGAAATCATCAGTCTTTTTCCCATTTCGTACATAAATCTGAAAATTGAATTTACGACCCCCGAATATCGTATCTGTTATAATTAATAATACCGTTTCGGTAGTTATGTCGCGTCTCTCTCATTAAGTCCTTTCCTTTTTGCAAGATTATGAATTATGATTTGAAAAGTATTTTGACTGAATTCTATCAGCGGATAGCATTTTACTAGCATTCAGAATAACCAATGAATAAACACAGAGACCGAAAAAAATTCTAAGTCATCAGTAATGTGGAAACGGTATATCTATTCTTCAATCTACCAGTTCATCAGTTTCTTATACATTCATTCACCGATACAAATTAAAATGAATGGAGCTTTCGTTACCACAAAAAAATAAACATTTATCATTGATCTTGTGGTGGAAATAAATGATAATTTGCCATTTATTTTTATTTATTTAGTGTTCTGTCTGACGACAGGTCCATATGAACAGGATCCTTCCATCCTTTTCTCGGACTGGGACCTGTTCATATACGTTCTTGGCAGATGATCCAGAAGTGGTTGGCCATTGCCTTCTTCTGTGTGTGAATGGAGTAATTGTTGGGATGCCACGGAGGAAAACTCCGTGTTGCCTAGACCACGGCCTTGCCCAACACAAGTTATCAATTCGGGCACCGCCGGGAATCGAACCCGAGACCCCAGGAATACAAGGTCAGCTTTCTAACCGCTAGACCACCGTGGCGGTCATACCAAAGTATATCTGTGGTTTACGTCTCTTCAGAGGAAAATTCACTCATATTCAATGACAATTTTGATTTCTCGTCTTTATTTCAAGCTCTGATTCTCAATATTAAAAACCCTTTCTTCTGATCGATGTATCGTCCTTCCTCTTCAGTCACACGTACAGAAAACGGAGGAGAGTTTAAAAAATGTGGGCGGAAACTGATAAAGAATTACGCGTTGCGTTTGTGGATTATTGTAAGCAGCTTATCCCAGTATTCGGCTGCCGGAGCCGAGTATAAATCCCAGATAGAGTATTCTGCTTCAGGTGCAAAGGATAAATCAGCGTTCGGAATGACATTCAAGCTACATGTTACATTCAGGCCGTCACACCTTCATCTAAAATTTGACTAATTTCTAACACGATTAAGGGAAATTATTTTCAAAGCCACAAAAGAGGGTGGTGCAGGAACAAAGATATGTCGATTAATTTATTTTACAAAATATGCAAAAAAGAGAAGGTATGTAAATACAAAATAAATAACAAATTAAAATGAACAGCGTGTTAAGGCAGGTTTTAGACACTTTACAAAATTTACCGAAGTTTTACACACACACAAATACATGCATGTCACATCACGTATTTTTCTGTAAATTTGTTCCTATTTCCGCCCATCTCAAAAACATCCCATGGAGCACACATTCTTTAAAAGCCATCGGGCTCTTCCCTTGTTAAGAAATTCCCCGCGTTTAATAAATCTCGAAGATTTGTTAACTGTGTTCACTGGACGGGTCCTTAGACTTTATCGGGAGCCAGATGAATCTAGTCTACACCCTCACACCATATTAATTTAATATTGGTTTTAATATTATATTCACATCTATACCTAGGTCTTCCAAGTGATCTTTTTCCTTGATGATTTTCATCAAAGATTTTGTATATATTTTTCTTCTGTCCAATGCGTTCAAAATCCACCGTCTAGCTTATTCTTCTTGGTTTGATCATGATATGGTAGAAGTGCGTCGAGAAGTGTTTAATTATAACCTGGCAGAACAACACCAAAACAGAATTTCATGTTTGAATAGCGAACTTTGAAAAGAAAACGCACAAAGCACAACAAACGAGATTTCTCAGATCACTCGCTGCTCTTTCATTAAGGGATCACGTACGCAGTGAAATAATTAGAGGACGGAACTCACCAACGCAGTGGGAAAGACAGACCATAATGGAGAAGGCATATAGAACTAACACGTGGCAAAGAAGAAGGGATTTTGGCGCCATGTAATCTCGTAGAAATTGACCGACGTTTCAAAGGTGCTTACGGCCTCCATCATCAGGCCAATGAGCATCCAGGTCTGAGTGATGACGTAGGCAGTAAGCACCTCTGAATGTAGTTCAATTTCTGTCGAACTACACGGCCGTCTTCATACTTTTCGACACGGGAATATGAAGTCACCCAGATGGCAAAATGTTCGCAGAGTACACTACATTGCAAACCAGATGCAAGGAGAGAAATCGGAAGGTCGAAAGAAGATAATCCGCCCCCAATGATGAGTCCCGGAATTACTTCACGTCGCCCGGTATTTATTCGTAAATAAGAGTAAGGTGACATATAACAATTCAGGAAGTAAGTGTTGAAAGAATGGGTGTTGTTCAATTCTCGTGACCGAAATCCGCACACAATAGCTAATTGAAAATAGAGCAATGTGATATTTATAGGCCACTTTCTGAATCCAGAATTAAAACATACATAATTACTACGTAAAGAATGCTGTATTTTTTATTTATATTACGTATCGTACTTCTTGACAATTATCGACGATTTATAGCGGTTAAAGATATGCGGTAGAATCATTGTGGATGATGAATAGGAAGGGTTTTGGGAAGAAACTTTGGCGGTCTGTTTATTATATTGTCCCATCATCTGTTTGGAAGCACAAAAGAAATCTCAGCGATGTTTGAAACTGTACCTCACAAATACAAGTCAGAAGAGTTATCGCTGTGCCAAACCGCTCTCTGTTTTGACATAAGCCAGTCTTGCATTGTCCTGTCTTGCATCATTTTTCGTATTCAGAAATGACCAGAAGGAAGACGACAGTTTCGTATTTTCTAACGCAGAATTTTGAAACATAATAAATCTGTTATACATTTGCTGTTGCTTCTTGTCACTCCTTATCGTCCTCGGACGTCTTCAGACATTCACATGTTCCATACGCAAGAAGACACGTCTTTTTTCCCTTTAAAGTGAAAATCAGTTCTTCTTGAATATTTAGCAGCTCTCTTTTACATGTACGTAACCAAGGCAAAAGTCGTACGTACATACACACACACACGCATAATTGCATAACATAAAACAATTAAATACATTTGACATTCACGCTGTATAATAGTAGTTATAACATAATAAAGAGTATCCAGAGTTCAGTTTATAATATTTCAGCGTGTGGCCCTTCGCCCAAAGGCTGTTGCATCGGGCAATCTCCTATTGTGTGCAATCGGCGTTCGTACTTGGTGACGTTAGACGTAAACATTAATAGGCTTATTAGAGCTTTTTAATTTCGGTTTCGGCTGCTAGATCAACTTCTGGCCAGTTCAAAGTCCTTCATATTACTCGCGTACAGTATATTTGTCACCTTCTAACTCGTCCTCGTCCTGCGACAACCCTTACATGTTCTTCGATGTTAATTTTAAAGGAATTCTTCGTGGGTTTTTTTTCCCCACAGCGGCTGACGCTGTGGGAAAAATCAAAACCCTCTTTTAATGGGATGCCTGTGTGGTTCAACACTTTATCATTCTTCCACTCCTTTTAATGACCACCCGAAGCAAATACGACGAAGTCTGAAAGAGGGAGTTTTATTTCCAGAATTAGATTAATTTGTGGCGGCTCAAAAGATTTGAGAATTTTTTGTTACGACCTGCGAAATAAAATTCGTAATGATGGCGTTCTTCTAGATTTAGGCACCGTGCAGACTCATCAATAGATGCCAAAGTTTTCGAGAAGCATACAACATCCGCTGGCTCAAACTCTATTTCTCTAAGACCCATTTTAATATTATTCCCTTACATATGTCTTCCGAGTTGACTATTCTCTCCAGGATTTCCAGAAAATGTTTTGTAGGAATTTCTCATCTCCAACATGCGTGCTACATGTCCCACTAATCTCACTCTCCTTGATTTTATCATCTTAATAATATCTGATGAAGATTACAAATTATGAAGCTCTTCATTTTGCAATTTTCTACAGCCATCCATTAGTTCATCTCTCTAAGGTTCAAATAATCCCGTAACACCCTTTTCGCATATATTCTAACGCGAGAGAGCAGGTTTTACACCCATACAGATCAACAGGTGTAATAAAAATTTTATATTTTAATATTTACGTGTTTAGACAGCAGGCGGGAAGGCAAAATATTTTGAACTGCAAGGTAGCAGGTATTTCCAGAATTCATTCTGCACAGTGTTTCAGTTTCCGTATTTCTTCGATTTTAAAATCGATTGTAAGACGCGCCCTTAACTTAGAAATTGGTTTTGAGGAACGAATGACGCTTTATCGATTTTTAGATGCCATCGAATGTATGACGAATCCCGATTTAAGAAATTTTAAATTTAAAAAAGTGCGTCTTAAAATTGAAAAAAAATGGTATTTTAAAAGAAATTATTCTACAAATTCTATCACTTATTTGTACAAGAAACATTGAAGGTTTTTTTTAGCACCAATATTAACCCTTACACATGTGGAGTGTCTCTTATTTTATTTAATTACATTTTACTGATGAAGGAATGATATAAAATAAAAATGAAAACTAAGAGGAAATATAGAGGATAGAAATGGAATGAAAAACGATAATTAAAGGAAAGAAAGGAATGCAAGATATTAAATGTAGAAAGGAATATGTTTAACTGCTGCCACGCTGGAAATACAGGAAATTTCAAGAGCACAAAATTCCTAATAGCTTTAATAAAAATTTCTCAGTTGGATCAGAGGTTATAATGGGTGGAGAGCCGTACTGACTCACAAGAGTATGGACATAAGAAGACAGAGAAATATAACGGCACAATCGGACAAACATCCCTTGTGTAACAAACTGGCTGTTTGGAATCAGGCTGTATACGTTTCATTCATAAACCGATGAATTCGAGTGTTTAGAAATAAGCCATCTTAAGCGATTAAAGATAACTTCCCGGCATTTGTCTGGATAGGCTGAGGAAACCCACGGTAACTTCGAACCGCTTACGTCAGTAGCGTTATCTCTTTTCGTAAATATGTTAATTTTAAGGAGTGTATCTAGGGATTTTCAGAGACTGGTGCTTCACCGTGGTGATATTTTGAGCGGTGTATCAGGATCTGCACGCCGCGTCAGTCTGTGGCATTTCAACTGAATGAAATAACATAGCCCTCGTTTCGGATACGAGAGCCACTTAATCCCGCGTCCCTACTTGCAGCGTCATGGACCTGCATTTGAATCGATGATGCAGTTGTCTGTCCCATTATATGGCATCAGAGGGCATTCTTTTTCCTGCACCCTGTGTGATTGTTGATGCGAGAATTCTCCTGGATTTCAGTACCATCTGGTGTGTTTCCGGCGCATTGGTCTGCAGCCGGTGTGACGCCATTCTATGCGTCTCTTCGTGATTATGAAACTACTTCATGAACTTCAGGTTCTCAAACAGTGGTTGCCAAATTGCAAATATTTGCACAAGCGATGCTAATGTTGTGTAGATACTCTGTTATTCATTGTTCTTCTCTAGTTGTTGCATTAATTATCTTGCGATTGCCCGGATGACGACTACTGAGCTTTGTGTTGAACGCGTAAGACGTCTATTACCAGCTTTGTGTTGAACGCGTAAGACGTCTCAGATAAAATAAGCCACACTTTTTTATTACACGTTTACTCTTCTCATATTTTATTCATTCCGTACAACATTTTAGGTTTCTTAGCTAAAACTTTTGTGTTTACGTCAATTTCAAATTAATTGTAATAGATATTAACAGTTTCCTCGACTTCGCTGAAATCATACAGATGCACGTTAAGCACTCACCTACGTTAAGTTCCCTGCAATTCTCCAGTTTCATAAATTAAAAAGTTCCAAAAGAGAAGCCAGGTTTTCTATCCTGATTTCTTTATTATTAAACTGACTGAACGAATTTTAAATGTGCCCTTAAAACTTGAGTTGAAAGTTCAGTTGTATAATAAAAACGCAGTTATCTTTCAAAATTAGCTACCAGAAAGCCCGTTTGACTGAAATTTATTTTTATTTTCATTTATTCATTAGAGACTAAAGGTGACTCGTGAATGGGGTTGCGTTTCTGTACCAATCAAAAAGAAAATATCCCCGTCAACTGTAAGTCATACGCTAGGCTAGTAACTTCCCGCGACATTTGTAGACTTCGGTGCGCGGTCTGTGGTTTGCTCAGCCCTGAAGTAGTCTGCCCTTAAAGCCCAATGGCTCGCCGCTGCGTATAAACAAACAGAACTGCCGATGCGGAGGTCACACCTGCCAATACGTCAGCCTGATTGTTACGGCATTGTGGCTTAAAGTTGACTTTTCCTACCCTAAATGTGTTTCAGATCGCGGTAAAAGCTATCGAACGCCTTTATTGAGGCCATAGAGCGTCCTACTGGAATTCAGTCTTTGGCCCTGCCATCTTCATAGTCGTCGCCGTGAGAACGTGAAATTTCAAGGTTTCACGGGTTATCCAAAATGTTTTATAACTGAAACTGTCGGCATGCGTGAACGTTTATGGTGTGTTCAGGGCTGGCGTTGGATGTGAGGTATAACAGAGACCCAAACTTTAACTGCGGGTCGTCACAAATGTCATTACTTAGTGAAGTGTTCAATGTAGACGCAAGGGAGTAGGGAAGGAGACTGCCGCGTGTTCTTGGAAATCTTCTAAAGTGATAACACGATATATTTATTATTTCAGACCACTGACCACTGAGTGGCTTTGTTCGCTGTGTGCCATCTGCTTGTGCTTCTCATTAAATGGGCCGTGACCCTGATAAATTCCATAGTGCTGCCATGCTTATACGATATTAAAGTTAACATCATTATACGTCTTAATCAATCTACGCTGTTTACAGCGAGCGTTGGGCAAAAAAAGAAGCCATAAGGGGCACAACAAGCTATTTAGGTGGGACGTAACTGGAATAGAAGAAGGAAGGACAAATGCATTCCAGTTTGTACTAAACAAAATTTCTAAAGACTCTTTGCTATTTTTCATCCCCTCATTCCTGTTGAGATTTCTTAATTACATTAAAAGTGCAGTTGCCAGATCTGACTCGCATAAAAAATGTCATTAGACACGCATTTCCCTTAATGACCGACGCGGTCGAATGCCTCGTATTCAGGAGGTCTGGAGTTCAAATTATATTCCCGGAGACCGGCTGTCCTGACTGAGTTCTTTGTGGTTTTACTCAGTTCCTCCAGGAAAATGTCAGGATATTAGCTAAAATTAGGCCACGACCGCTTCTGTATATTTGTATTTTCACCGTCAGTGAACCTACAAAATCATTCGATCCTCTTAGTCTGAGCTGCTGACAGCATCCTTATATAATCATAAATATAAGTGTTCATACATTATAATCGAAATTTAATAAAGTTCTGGTTGAGCTTAATCAACGTTGGGATAGGCGTACAGCTGACCGATAGGAATCGAAATTCTGGAAATACAATTTTCGATACTATAATTGTAATTCGTTAAACAGTTTGGAAATTGAAATCAGATCTCTTTATTATGATATTGTGCTGTTCTCTCACGTCCATATTTTGCACAAAAAGGAATGTGATGCCAGCGTTATGCTCTGACCGCTCTTACCTCGGACGAATCACCCTGATAACTTGGAAAGAGGCTGAATAAAGTCAAGAATTCTTGCTGCTCAGGTTATGAAGGGTAACGAACACAGTTACTATGTATTTGAGCTTGTGGAAACCAGTTTATGTTAAGTAATGTATTTACTACTACTCTATGCGGTCAGTTTGATGCTAGAGTAGCCTAACAGACGGGAGAAACTGGATCAGTCATCACTGTTTCGGATTTAGGAAACTGCGAACAATTTATTAACACAGGATACATTGTACACGAAATTTTTTAAAGTTGCAACTATTTTTACGTGATCTTAAATTATATAAGATATTAATTTATTTTTACTAATTTATCTCCACTTTTGGAGTTAGTGTGATACACTTTTGTGCTGAATGAACTAACTTCTGGCATCACAGTTAATAACACTTGACATGACGCTATGACGAAACGAAGGGGGAGGGGAGGGGAGCCTTAGTGTCATGGTAAATATTTAACTTGATTTATAGTCAGTTGAACCCAGCGGAATAAAGCTGCAGTTTCTTTTCTTGTCTCGCAAAAAAAAACAAGGGAAAAGGGATATATATTTGGACAAGACGATTGTATCATCAACATGCTGTTTCGTGTGGCCCATGTCTAAACCAGATGAGTTCTGATGAACGGATCCTGACAGCATGTGGTATATTTGCTTGGAACTATATCACATTTAAAATTATTCATTATCAAGACTTTTTCCATCGTATTTTCTTTAAAAAAAACACGTTTCGGAGGCTCGTACTGTCTCCGTCTTCAGGTAAGGGGTACCTACTCTGTTGGGTCCCTTAGATAGAGCTAGTCTTTGTCACTCAGACAGAACCAGTCTCCGAAACGTCGTGGGGTTTTTTTTGTAAAAGAAAATACGATGGCAAAAGTCCTGACAATGAACACTTTTAAATGCAATCTAGCATCGTCAGAACCCATTAGAATTGAATTATGTCACATTGTATAAGAGGTGCCCGTGTCTTTGGCAGAGCGCATGCTAAGGACGCGGGTTCGAAATCCGTTAGGGAATTTGTTTGTTTTTTTCTGTCGCATGTAAAAACGCATTAAGATGAGCCGATGCCATCCAGTTATACGGCCAGGTGGTTTACATGATTTTAAATTCTGAGCAGTGAAATACAAAAGGGCGTAATACAAGATAGAAATAAGTTAATTACAAGAACTTAACGACGTCTTGCGTTTTAAGATTGCAGAATAGGAATGAGCATTGGCAATTTAGCGTTTTCCCAGTATCGAAGCGCCACATTTTGAATGATTTTGCTGGCGAAGAGGTACTTTCGTTTGCTGTGTATGTGGTATCAGTTGGAGGCGAATTGCCTGCTTCACTTTCTGTCCATGTTTACCCCTGGGAAATGCGTCCACGACGCCACCAAGATTTGAGGGTGGGAGAATCAGTTTGGGAGTGGTGATGAAGAAAAAGTTGGAAGGAATTGCAGCATCCACACTGTTAACACCACGACTGACACAGTGTGTGGAGTCTCATGAAGCATTTCCCGTGACGTAAAACGATATATATATTTTTTTGTCATGTGAGATCACTAAGTGCGCATACTGAGTGGCAGATGGCTGCTTACTTCATTTAAATACTGACATACGATATCTGCTGCTGCTGACAAATATCAATTAGGAGTTCCTCAGTCCCAACGAGAATCTTTCTTAAAAAATACCCAATGCCTTGGGTTTTGCTGACTGGGTTTTCTGTTCATTTTTATTTGTAGTGTTCTGTCTGACGACAGGTCCATATATTATGAACAGGATCCTTCCAACCTCTTCAGGTTGTCAGGGACCTGCTCATACATATATACATTCTTGGCAGAGATGATCAGAAGTGGTTTGCCATTGCCTTCTTCTGTGTGTGAGTGGAGTAATTGTTGGGATGCCACGGAGAAACCGGGGAAGCCCCCGGAGGAAAACTCCGTGATGCCTTGACCACGGCCTTCCCCAACACAAGTTATAAATTTGAGCACCACCGGGAATTGAACCCGGGACCCCAGGCTTACAATGCTAGTGTTCTGACCACTAGACCACCGTGGCGGTAGTTCTGTTCATTGCTGTACTTTAATTATAACTACAAATATGTTGGTCTCCTGGGTTGTTACGCGACGTGGACTTGTAGGTAGATAC
Organism: Zootermopsis nevadensis; assembly: GCF_000696155.1. The sequence goes on along the minus strand of NW_019059767.1, from coordinate 890,158 downwards.
TAACGTTTCGGAAGACCATACTGCCTCCATCTTCAGGGCTGAAGTGACGATGCTCGGAATCATAGAGTTAATGTAAAGTGGCAAGAAGGTAAGTCTGGAGGAATGGGTCAGTCAGGTCGGAATGAGGCAAAGATTGGGCTGGGCCAAAGGGAGACTGCAACCAAAATGGAAACCTCATTTCACAACATGATACCGTTACTTTAACGGCATGCGGACGTTAAAGTGATGAGTTCACAATCAGGCATGTCTGGCCTGATGATGGTGTGTCTAGAACACGAAACATGTTGCCTTGGGATGTAACACTTTAATGTTGACAGTGTTTAGAATTTAATATATTATTCTTGCAGAACTGAGATGCTAAAATCCATAATGGACTTTCGTTATTGATGTTAGGTATTGAACCTCAGATTTCAGAGATCAAAGATTTCACTGAGTAAACTTAGATTTGAGGGACGTGTATCACGCACGGTTAGGTCGAGAACCACGTACAGAATTCTGATAGGAAAGCTTAATGCTGCAACTCCAGTTGGATTGATTAGCTCTGAATAGGATAATATTAAAATGTATGCCTTCTCCAGTCTCATCTGGCTCCGGTGGTGACTTTTTGTAAACATGTTAGTGAACCTTGTTCCACAAATGGCAGGGAGTTCTTTGACTATCTGGGTGACTATCAGTTTCTAAAATAGGACACTGATACAATATTCATCACCCTGAAGATGGAGGCAGTATGCCCTCTGAAACGTTGGTAAACATCGGCCAGACTACACAGCGCAACAACTCAGAAGACAGAAATCTTCATACTCTGATGATGGAGGCAGTATGCCCTCTGAAACGTTGGTAAACATCGGCCAGACTACACAGCGCAACAACTCAGAAGACAGAAATCTTCATACTCTGATGATGGAGGCAGTATGCCCTCTGAAACGTTGGTAAACATCGGCCAGACTACACAGCGCAACAACTCAGAAGACAGAAATCTTCATACTCTGATGATGGAGGCAGTATGCCCTCTGAAACGTTGGTAAACATCGGCCAGACTACACAGCGCAACAACTCAGAAGACAGAAATCTTCATACTCTGATGATGGAGGCAGTATGCCCTCTGAAACGTTGGTAAACATCGGCCAGACTACACAGCGCAACAACTCAGAAGACAGAAATCTTCATACTCTGATGATGGAGGCAGTATGCCCTCTGAAACGTTGGTAAACATCGGCCAGACTACACAGCGCAACAACTCAGAAGACAGAAATCTTCATACTCACCGCCGTGAAAACCTCAAATCTTACAACCAAAATATTCATAACATCAGACTCCCAGATCAAACTCAGTAATTTTCGAAAAGCTGTTCATTTCCTTTTATCGCTGTATTAATTCGATGACCCATCAACAGTTTTGGACGTCACTTGTAGACACTTGCCTTGGTTCAACTCACAGACATCTATTTTTGTCTATTCCCAAGCGGGACGCTTATCGAGTTAGTTGGATTCCCCCATTCATCACATCAGTGCCCAAGCTATTGTGTTGGCGAAACTTCCCATGAGTCGTTTCGCAAGTCTGATGATCATAATGGCGCCCCGAGCCAAAAGTCTACTTTCCAGCAATGTTTCCTTTCATTTGAGGTAGCTAGAATCCTTTCATATCGATTTAGTCCCACGTTTTAATTTCATATCCGCGTTAGTTTTTTCAATGTCTGAAAAAGACTGTTGCGTTATATACTTTACGTTTTGTTTCTGGGTCATACTAGAAAGCCCAGTTTCCGCAGCCGGTTATAATTATTTTCTTTTAAAGGTTCGGGTTTTCCTTAAATCCTTTCTGAAATTCGGGACACATTTCTTTCAGCATTACTTGTTTTCATGGGTACGACTTCTGATATCTTCTATCACACCTCCTTCATCTTAAAAATTTCGGTGTATTCGAATCTAGTACTTTCTGTCTTCATGTTAATTTCATCTGATAAACTCCAAACAGTCAGATCACAATCATTTCTCAACATTTTTGTAAATTCTTTCAAATTTTGCGAAGTTCTTATGTCGGACGACTGGATCATTCGTCATCATTAAAGTATTTCCCTCCTTTTTGAAATCTCTTACCTACACAGAAACCTGTGCTTTACATTTTATTTCGTCTATATTAATTGTTGAAGAATTTTGTAAATTTCCACGTCGATTTGAGTCGATATCGATGAAACAGAGAAGTTTGTTCTATGTTAAAAGTAGGCCTATATCGTCAATTTTTACAACTGAGTAAAACACTGCTACTGCAGACAAAACTGAATCCAAATCATACTTGCTACACGTGCAGTCGAATTCTAAAACGTGTGACTTCTCATTGTTGATGCCACCTGTTGATGCGAAACATCAGCCTTCATGTAAGCTGTTTGTAACATATTCATTTTTCATACAATGAATTGTTTCTCCATCAAGTGATCAAGTTCTATTTGTTATCAATATTAAGAGATGATAGTACTGAATCGATGTCAACCAAACTAAGTTTCATCCGTCATTTTTCACCTTTCACGCCAAAATCCATAGAAACTCATTAAGTAGTTTTGGAAATAAAGCATGGGAAAACACGGAGGGACATGTGATCACATGATGCATTTACTTTCAACAGTCAGCGATTAAAATGTATAAAATTTGATTACATTGAAATTCAATTACATTAGGCGGTCACTTGTTTAGAGCTTAGCTGCCACAAACATGGATCTTTGCACTAGTTAGCACAAAATATATTTAGGGTGTTATTAGAAGCCAGGGTGACAATCTCATCACTCTTTCAAAGGACCTGAACTATGAAATGTCCACAGAAACGTAGCTTGGGTTCTGATCCGTGTCTGACCTGAATGTGGGTTAGGCAGATTCGCGACCTCAGAATCATATCGGATATCGAATGAGGCCACACAGCTACCAACCACAGACCAGCAACTGTCATCTGATTAAATATCGCTGACTAATGTTTGTCACTCGTACTTCGTATTCAGAGGGATGTCCGCTTTGAATTCCGGTCCAGAGACCGATTCGCGTGTCTAAAGGTACGAGTATGTTCTTACGAAGCCCGTATTTAGAGCATCTGTGGCATCGTTGTCATCACTTCTGCCACTGTTTTGTCGATGTTCTTGTGGTTTGTGACGCCAGTGGACTTGTAGATGAATGCCGACGTTTCGGAGGAATATGCTGCCTCCATATTCAGGACTGAAGTGTTTGTGTTTTCTGAGAAGAGGGATCGATCAGTCAGAGCTAATTGACGAGAAGGGGAGATACGGGCATTGGACGGTGTGCCTGTGGTGCTGGTAACCGAATGAAAGGCCCCTCAGCCATCTTGTGGACAGAACGCGGACGCCCCACGGCAGGATTTGCTTACCGATTGATTCCTGTGGGATTCATAGTGAATAAACTGACCTCAATTGATTTCTCGGGGTTTCATTCGTTTCCATTCCTCTCTCCAAAACCTTGGCAGTGTCGAAGATGATGAATTTTTGAGAATAGGGTGTTGAGGAGGATATTTGGGCCTAGGAGAGAAGACGATGGAGAAAATTACATAATGACGAACTTAAAAATCTGCACTCCTCCCCCAATATTGTAAGGGTGATTAAGTCGAGAAGAATGAGATGGGAGGGGAATGTAGCGCGCATGGATGGGACAAGAGATGTACACCGGGTATTGGTTGGGAAGCCTGAGGGGAAGAGACCGCTGGGGAGACCTAGACGTAGATGGGAGGATAATCTCAGGCGGGATCTATGGGAGATAGGAGTTGAAGGAGACTGGATTTTGTTGGCCCAGGACAGGGTCCAGTGGAGGGCTTTGGTTAAGTCGGTGATGAACCTTCGGGTTCGGTAAGCCATCTAGTTAGTTAGTCAGTTAGTTGACGCTGTTCTTCTATGAAATCGCGTTCATCTCGAGGTGAAAATATACAGTGTAGCTCAACCAGATTCAGTTTCTAAAGAATCTTAAGCAAGCCGTAGAATTACCATTATGGGATCGTACATAATTTTGTGACAAATTTTTAGAGTGTGCCGCATGACTATAATGCGTTCAACTCACATTGCCAAGTTACCAGATACGAATTCCTGCCTGGAACGTCTGTACTGAGGTCTCAGTTGTTTTCTTCGTTTACTCTAGAAAATTAAATTAAATTTATAGCCCCTTTTTTGTAATACAATTTTATCACGAGAACTACAGACCGGATACCTCTGATAGTTGATATTTCAGTGTATAAATAAGATGGCTGAAAAGCGGTTGTCATTCGTATTTGCCAGATGGACTGAACCTTGAATGTATAAATATAATGACGATGATAAACTTTTTTATAAGTTTATTTAACAAGCTACAAATATAACTTTTCAGTTATATTTAAAACTTCCTTTCATCCCAAAACAACTGAGCGTAGATCATTATGACTGCGAAACGAAAATGAAGTTAACGAAGTTAATTTGTGTGTGGGTTCCTACAGATTAATAAGTGCCGTTCCACTTTAAAGTTGTTTTATATAAATAATCATTATAATGTCTGTACTGTGGGACGTTCTTCGGTCATATTTTAATGCAGAAACCGTGTCACTTCCAACAGAAACACAGCATGCAAACTGAACTCACCTATAGCTTTGGTGAGAAGAATTTATTCTGCACATTGTCTCTTATAGTTATTTTTATTTTGTTCTGTTACGTTATGGCTTATATAAACTTCTGAGATTACATAACGCGGAATAAGTCCAGTGATAAATTATTTTATCGGATGAGCTCCACGTAACATGTAATGTCTTCAATCTATAGATAGAGTAAAATAATCCTCGGCGGTTGGGATTTGTCCGAAAGAAATCTACTACTAATTTAATAACCAATATCCTTTACCCTTAACCCAACCAGTGCGCTGTTAGTGCAACGCTTTTGTGACGTAACACTCCTAAGAGAACTTTGTATAAAATGGAACTGCAGAGTAACTCTGTGGAGTTGAGTCATTCAGAAGCTGATGGTTTCTCAGCTAGACAAATCCTCGCAGTTTACAAAATCCGAAGGCTCATTACCGTGTTTACCATAGTCTTCACCGGCCCCTGTCCAGGAGTCAAATGAATCCAGCCTACACTACCACATACTATTTCTGTGAGGTACATTTTAATATTATCTTCCCAGTGTCTTCCGAGTGATTTATTTTAGTCAGGCTTCCATAATAAAATTTTGTACTCAAATAAATTAGTGTTATAATTATATGTTATGTTAAATTGTTTGTGTAAATTATTTAAACGTTAATTAATATATTCAGTTCGTAAATCCTGTGATTTGTAAATAGAATGTGGCTTAGCATAATTTAATCTTCAACATGTTTGCCTACGACAGGAAATTCAAAATTAAGGACTTTTATAGATGATATCGCTTCTCTAACCTTAAAAATTAAATTCCATTTCGGATTTATTATTAGACGTCGAGTAACTGGAAAATCTTCAGACGTATTCAATATGTAAATTCGGGCCATCTTTTCTCCAAGCTACTACAGCCCACGTAGGCTTAATGGCATGCAAATTTCATGCCGGGTCCTAAATTCTGTTGACACTTTATAGATTATTTATTCTGTGTTAACGTAGGAACATAATGACATTACAGTGTAACGTATGATACTATGATGAAACGTGGATCTTAAGGAAGCAGGAACACTCTCTGGCCGTATTCAAGAACAAAGTAATCTGGTCGAATTTACGATTAAACTGAGAACGTGATTAGGCGGTAGGTTTATTCAATACTGGAAGACCTAGGAGTAAATGGGAAGATAATATTAAAATATATGTTAAGAAAATTAATTGGTTTGTACTGTTGTGAGCACGGTAATGAAATTTGGGCTTTCATAAAAGGTAGGGAATTTCATGGCTAGCTGAGCAATTATTCATTTCTAAAGAACTGTGATCCGTGAAATTAGTTCAGTATTTGAGAGGTATCTGGTTTGGTTGTCAACTGTCGTGATTAATGCTTTTCCTGATTCTTCCAGATTTATACAGGCGAATGCTGTGATAGTACTTTGAAGTAGTCGACGACTTCCACCCTTCTGTCCTCAGCTTACACAACGTTCATGATCACCTTACCATCTCATTTGCAAAAACCACATTCGCTAACATAATTACTGGACATGAGGCGAGTGCCACAATCAACAGAAAAGAGAATTTCATAAAATATTTCAAGACATGGGACGATATTATCGCTTTAAAGAACATTATCGTACACACAGAAACCATTAAACCCTCTTGAGGATAACGTTCATCTATATTTTTTTTAAAAAAAATTCAGTTCGTGCATCAAAGAAAACAGTGCCCTGAAGATGGTGATGGAGGAATAATGTTTCTCCGAAACGTTAGTATCCACCTACAATTGCATACGACGTTATAACCAAGAAGACCAACACAGACATCTTCACCGTCGTGAGAAACGAAGATATCACACAAGAGTCTCCATGACAAACATAAATTAGTTAATGCTGTTTAGGAATGTAGGATAATCAATGTTTATTCTGAGAATCATACTAAACCAATTTTTATACTTTCTGGGCAAAATTATTAGTAGCTGATTATTAAAACAAATGGTACTCATAGGTTCCATTGTGCTTTAAATGTATAAATGAAGACATTGACGTTATTTATGTCACACTGTTGGACGTAAAACACGTGACTGCCATATAATTTATACTACTCTGAGAGAGACGATAAATGTATATATATTAAAAGGCGCACAATACCTGAGCTGTGTGGGGAACTATTTGAAGACCCATAGCCGTCGTCAAGGACAATGTTCTGCTGTTGAAGACAGGAGGTCATGGTGGTCATCGAAGACGTGGTGTTGGTGTCTTCGGCGGGATTGTTCTGCACAACTGCCCCGCTGCATCCCTCCTGCTGCTGTGCTGAGCGGTACAACGCCAACTCCATTCCAACACGCTCTCCCGTTTGATACGAAGAGCTTGCCTTCCGGTACTTAACTTATTGGTATCCGTGACTCACCTCACGTTCGGAGAACCCAAGAGCTCCGCTGTCATTCATTTCCAACGGAAATTTATTTCCTATATAACCCACATAAGAAGTGTCTGGTTCTTCACATCCTATCCAACGTTTCAACTTCTCTCTCAGTTCTTCGTTCATTATTAACACATTTTCAGATTGTCGTCAAATGTCAGTCAATTTTGAAATTATTTGCTGCCTTCTAAAAGACAATATGCGTGAGATGTGCGCCTTAACATCGTTAACAAATGTTACTCTACTCACCTCCCCGTTTTCTCAATTTGTTTGATGATTCTAAGAAAATCTAAACAAATTAATCGCACGATATTCCCATGTCGTTTATTATAAATCCATTTGCGTCACAAAAAGAGAAGTGAAAATAAATCACCATCATTAACTTTTCAAATGAGTCACGTGTCAAAACACGTGTTTCAGATGTAGTCATTTCAACAGGCAGAACAATAGTTACAGATTTCATTCCCGTGTTTGTTGCTCGTTATTACCATGAGATAGCGTTCTACCGCGATTAGAATAGATTACGAGGTTATCGATAAATCTCGACATTTAGAGCTCCCCACAGACAATACGTAGTTAAGGCGGTATTGACATGGAGGGTTGTTCTTTGACGCGACACCTTAAGATTCCAGAAGTTCAGAATCTGCTACTGTGACGAATTGCTTGGTAGCACTGACTGCTCCTAATAGTATGACGTCAGTGGGGTAACTTTCAATATTTTATTCATTACGAAAGTTTCCTAAAGTGTCTGAACTAGCCGTTCTCCGGGACAAAGGAGTCTTCAATAAGCAAAGCTGGTTTTCTGTTTATATACTTCTATAAAATGAAAGTTGATACAGTACAAAGACTATGGATGAAATTTTTAGAGCTAATATTGCTTTAACACTTTTTTCACTCAATTACTGACCTTTCTGTTAATATATTCAAAACCAACTTCGTTTTAATTTACAGTTTGAAACGGGATTACATAAAATTTCTCTTAAGTTTTTTCCGCACATTATTTCACAGCCACATTAATGGCTACCTCATTCAGACTCTTGCAACGTAACTTTAATTGAAAGATTCTAGAATCTGGACAAGTCAGCCTCATAATTTACGCACTATTAAAGGTGTTTGCGTGGTCGAAATCAAATATCTCATACTAATGACATAAAATATTTTTAACGTTGTGATTTCCGTAAGTTTTTAGCTGCCACCAGTTTGTTTGTAATTTTTTTCTAGTCACTAATTACACAGATTAATTTAATTACGTATTACAAAACGTTTAGATACATATTTACCCTCTTTCAAAGGGGCAAACATCAAGTACGTTTCTGAAACTGATTAAAAACGCAATGGAAAGATTGAATAGCCTTCAGTAGTGGCACTCGATTACAGGGGTTTGAAAGTGCTGTTAATCTCTTCCGCCGGTCACCTCAGCACTGGCGTCGCGCGACGAGGTTGTCTTCGGGCGTCTGGTCGACCGGCGTGTACCCTCCGCGAACGCTGGAGCGCGACTGAACTCGCTGCCGCCTTGTCCCTCTCGTTTTGTCTCTCGTACGCTTACCGCGGCACAAGTATGCACCTCACGTAACCTCTGTGACGGCGTCGTTGTCAGGGCTAACGCGAGACTATAAGCACTCTTCTGAGAGGAAGAGGAAATGTGATTCACATTGTGCGCCGTAGTTGACGGGAACAGGGCACGCATTAGCTGCCCAGACACAGGGCGTCGTTGAGACATTCACCCAAAGAGCAATGTGATTTCTTCTGTCCTGTCATTCTCTGGAGATCGGATCGATTCCCGAAACGATCTTGGCGGAGGTTGAGTGGCGTTTGCAGCCAAAGTAAACTACCTCGTCCACAGGAAGTTCGATAATCGAGTAAACATTCTGCAATGCTCGAGTCTTAGCGTATCTGCCTCGTATTCGGATTGAATTTCATCTGACAAAGGTGAGGCCGCCTGTCGTCAAGACATCGCTAGACTGAACATCTCTACTTCATGGGTAGTTAATAGGCCATATCATGTTTCATATTCTCGAGACCCAAAATTCGAATCGAGAGACAGATACGGATTATCCTTAAGAGATTTGTGGGTTTGTTTCGTCAAGTTAGACAAAATGGGAATAGTGCCGTATAATATGCCACGACCACTTCCTTACACGCCATTCCCACTTTTATTAATTGTAATCGTCATCTCCCATTCAACGCTACGAAATTAGCAGCTAAAAGTGGTCGTTAAATCAACCAAGATACTTATGAATTTGGTTTCACCATAACTACTAAAATCATGTCTTGAAATGAACGAAGATTAACTTTTATTATAATAAATATGTCACACTTCACCATTTTCTCAGTCAAGTTAGTGATTCGAGGTGCGATGTTAGAAAATTGATTTCGACATAAGGAAATAATGAAATTGTTTAGAATATATGTGGGCCAATATGTAATGCATAGTGCTGATAGAACATAAAATCTTCATTGGGTATAAATATAAAATGTATATTTCACGCAATATGACATTCCCATTTGGTTAATAGAATATCATTTTAAATGCAATGCCAGAAATAACTGATCATAGCTATAAAGCTTAAACTTATAAAAAATAATGATACGAGAACTGAGATTTTCATAGACGTGAACATTTGGATTGTGTTCTTTTGCGTTGTGACGCCGCGTGATGTCATAGGCACTTTGCATTCACCAGAAACCCAATGAAACGTAATAGTGCAATGAGCAGAGATTTAATCTTAATCAGTAATCTGATACGATTATTGATTGATTCGACACGATTACTTTCTATCGAAACAAGAACTTTGAAAGCAGCGTGAACACCATGTCGATAAGGAGTCGAACTCGGCTCTATGGTAAAATCACTGTAATGCATAAATCAATTACACACTACGCGCGTTGTAAGAATTAAACAGAAATTACGTAATCACGATTTACGTCGCCAAAGGTACAAGAGACGTATATAGAATGTCTGTGTTCTCCCGAAATGCAGTGCAGAGCGTCTTGAACTATTTTCCCATTTATTAGTGGCATTTTTCGTCGTCCTCATACGAAGGCCTCTCTGTGGAATTTTGAGTGAGCAGAGATCTACGCGTGTAGGAATTCCTCCTTTGCGTGCGTATTGGAAAACCCGGGAGGTGACTCTTAGACCTGGATGAAATGAGTTGAGTGTCCGCCCTGTGCGCAGAATACACCATTCTGCATTACTCCAAAACCCAAATATGTTGCCCCTCCTTCCCTTCTGCCATCTGAAACGTTTTACAACATAAAATTGGCGCATGATTTCCTTTGTTCTTATAGGCTGTTAATTTTTCTATGTAATAAAATATTACGCGATCAAACTGCTTAAATTAACATCTCTTACTTCGAACTAAATAAAACTGTGGCGTTCAAATGGTTATAAATTCCACATTTTTTCAATTCATTAATTTTTATATCAATCACGGTAGCCTTTTCTGAGTTCGATTTTAAACTAGGGGCGTACGTACTGAAAACTAAGGAGTGTTAGGCGTTCGATAGAGCTGGTGGTATAGTAGGCCTGTAATACACTGCAGTAGCCTGATATCATCTGTAGGCCTTGTTTATTTTATTAAACGAACGAGGGCCTGCTTGTTTATAAGAACAATTTGAGTTATGATTGTTAAAGCAGGTGGTACATATAATTACCACTTGTCTTTCAAGAGTTGAATCGAAAGACGTAACTTGAGTTATAGCCAGATTATGCATAAACCTGCTTGTGGAGTTTGAACGGATATTTTGAGAAGCGATGTATCAGTTAGTAAAATGCAGTCCCGGGTTGGATTCCTGGGACTGGATTTGGGAATTTTCCATAATATTTCTTGTTCCAGTTCGTCTTAATTTCCGATCGATGTCTGTGGTTTTGTCCTGGTGGGAAAGGGTAGTAAATCATACCATTCGCCTCTATAAAGTGCATGGTTCTTATCTTCTGCGCGTTCTTTAATGGCGTAATTTATAAGCACAGGAATAGATTTACCTCTTAATTTACTAACTATAACTACTGTTTACATTGTCGAACCTCTCCTAATCCAACTATAAAATTGAATTCGAAGTTTTCCTTAATGGTCCTGTATTTTACATCTGCTATATATTCTGGACGTGTTGATACATTTGAATATTTAATACGTGTGAAAGTCTCACTGCCGAAGATAACTTTGTATTCTAAGTACTTCTTCAGGCAACTCAACAGTTTACTTAATGACTCTGAAATAGACGATTCCATTAAAAGATACAAAGCTTCTATATTTTAATGTAATTGTAACACCTGAATGCGACAAGTTAAATCGTGGTGGTTTCCTTGCTGGGGACCTCAAAGCAAATTGATTTTCACAAGTACCAGTCGGTTCTTGTAAGGACAGAGCACCCACCACGCAGAACCGCGTAACTTTATTTACAAGCAAAATTAATGTATAATTGGCTGTTAAAGTTTATAACTTAACATGAAATCTGTCAGAATGCATTTTATTTATTTATTTTTATTGTATTTTTAAGACAAATTTCATCACTGCAACAATATTAAATACTGTTGCACAAATGTTTCTACAAGAAAAGGAAGTATTTGTGTTTTCTGGAAATCTTTGAAAATAATTGCTGTAGATAACACTGCAAAAGACAAATATTCTTGGGTTTATGGACAGTAATTTTATTTCCTGTGGGATTAAAAAACACGTAGCGGATAATCAGGACTGTGATAAACTTTCGGGAAAGAAAGCTTGAAAAGTCATTTAAACAGTTGTCGAATTTCCCCTCAGCAACACTGCGGGCAATCTGCTAGTTTTAAAATCAAATGAAACCTTTATTTGCGTACAGCTCCAGCCACGGATACCAACCGTCACATGTCATTGGCCAGCAGCTTACGCCATAATAAGGTTAAATGGCTGCCGGACAGACAAAGAGGAGAATTTCAGGCTTTTCATTTATTGCTCTGTATGTGAACGAACTTACGACGCTAATTCATTATCTGCTTCATTTTATTAGACTTAACAGAACCTAATCGATACGTGGTTATCTTTACCTGTGATCATGCATTTGAAAATATAATTATTTATTTTAAGTAATTACTTTTCATTATGTAAGATTTGAGGTTTTCACAATGGTGAGTATGAAGATTTCTGTCTTCTGGGTTGTTGCGCTGTGTACACACAGACTACACAGCGCAACAGCCCAGAAGACAGAAATCTTCATACTCATCGCCCTGATGATGGAGGCAGTATGACCTCTGAAACGCTGGTAAACATCGACCAGACTACACAGCGCAACAACCCAGAAGACAGAAATCTTCATACTCATCGCCCTGATGATGGAGGCAGTATGACCTCTGAAACGTCGGTAAACATCGACCAGACTACACAGCGCAACAACCCAGAAGACAGAATTCTTCATACTCATCGCGCTGATGATGCAGTCAGTATGACCTCTGAAACGTCGGTAAACATCGACCAGTCTACACAGCGCAACAACCCAGAAGACAGAAATCTTCATACTTTTCATTATTTTACTACTTATAAAATAACTTCTTTATTAACTTAAGGAACAGAATTAAAAGTAACATATTAAATAGCAGATTAAAGGGAGGCAAATGCACCATTACTCATTTAATATACTGACGCGCATGCGCAATGATCAACAACTAAGGGGTAGATTTAGTTGAATTTGATTACGTTTGGTTAAGTTACGTTAAGTGTGTGACACGCATGTGCAGACGACAGTACGCAATGATCAGCTGCTTAGCCTTAACCCAGCTCTATGTTGAAGGACCACCCTTTTTCTGCTGTCCACGACTGCTTATTCAGTGTATTAGTAGTTACCCTTCATATCAGGAGACCGTCTCCTAAGTAGGGATCCACTTATTTGTTTCGTTTGTCTCAGGGTAAGGACCGATGGCAGGCTTTTGTGAAACCTTAAAGAAGCCTTGGTGTTCCATAAAAGGTGTGAAATTTACTGAGTAGCCGAGCGACTATCAGAATCTCAGAGAAGAACTCAATGGAGTCACATTGGTGTTCTCCAGGAAGACGTTCGTTCTCTGAGAAACCTGTAAATAGGCTCTGTGAGAATTATGCAGAATTAGGCCTATGGACCCGATGATACTGTAACAAGAGAGAGAGGCCAATAAAAGATTAATTGAATTTCAATACGGATGTTACAGTCTTAAACTGCTAGTACTACGACCGTATTAAATGTAAACTGTATTTTGAGTCCTGTAGGCTATTATCTTACGTTATTGCACAAACTTAAAATTTGAAGCGGTGTCTAAGTAATTGAAATCCGTCAGTTCTGTAATGTCAAAGCTTCAAGATACGTAAATGGGTTAACATTACTTCGTTTTATGGCAGTCGTTGATTTTAATGCTTTGTTTAAAGCAATAATACTTAAATTCAAAAATTGGTTACAAATTTGATACATCTTGGTGAGACTTCAGGTTCTCAAGGCGGCAAGCATGAAGACTATCTACTAGAAGTCTCGTAGAAATGTACCGACGTTTCAGAGTTCTATACTGTTTCTATCATCAGGAAATCTTGTTTTCCTGATGATGAAGATTAAGCACCTATGAGGACTGTACTATATTCACAAAAGAAACTGTAATAAGAATAAGTTATAGGCATACTGAAATTATTTCTGTGTAAGATTTGAGGTTTTCACAGCGGTGAGTATGAAGATTTATGTCTTCTGGGTTGTTGCGCTGTGTAGTCTGGTCTATGTTTACCAACGTTTCGGAGGTCATACTGCCACCGTCATCAGGGCGATGAGTATGAAGATTTCTGTCTTCTGGGTTGTTGCGCTATGTAGTCTGGTCGATGTTAACCGACGTTTCGGAGGTCATACTGCCACCGTCATCAGGGCGATGAGTATGAAGATTTCTGTCTTCTGGGTTGTTGCGCT